>SZWC01010100.1:53414-66713 GCA_023375785.1 Penium margaritaceum
CTGCTGCTTGCTGCTGCCGCCGCGGCTGCTGCTGCTGCACGCTGTTGCTTCTGTGCTTTTTTTTTTTTTCCTTTTGCTTTGCACGCTGCTGTTGCTGCTGCTGCTGCTGCTGCTGCTGCGGCTGCTACTGCTGCTACTGCTGCTGCTGCTACTGCTGCTGCTGCTAAAGCTGCTGCTGCTGCTGCTTCTGCTACTGCTACGTCGCTGCTTGCTGCTGCACGCTGTTGCTTCTGCTCGCTGCTGCTGCTCGCTGCTGCCACGGCTGCAAGCTGCTGCTGCGTTGCTGCTGCTCGTGCACGCTGCTACTGCCAATGCGTGCTGCTGTTGCTGCTGCTGCTTCTAATGCTGCTGTTGTGCGCGGCTCACCGCCCCTGTGGCTTTCACGTGCAGTCGCTTGGCGCTCCCTCACGCTGCTGCCGGCGTGGCGCCACGTGGCGCATTCTCTTTACGTTCCGCCCACTGCTGCTGCTTCTGCTGCTCACACTCCCCCCTGTGCTCTGATACCAAATTGGAAATAATTTTAGGGCATGCAGGCCCATGCAAGAACGAACATGAGCTCTGTGTGTGAGTGCGATGCAAGACGGCAAGAATTTGGCTAAGTCTGGAACGCTGAATATAAAGAACAAGGAGGAATTACAACTGAGCCCCTAGCGGGCTTAAGTAGGGGGGCCGGCAGCTAGCCGCACCGGGCCCCGTCACCCCCGCTGAGCCGAAACAGGTCAGCGAGGAGAACACACTGCGTACACCACGATAACAATAACGGTGGTCTCCTCGAGGCACCGGAACAGCTCTCCGAGTACCCGGGTCTCGACCACCGAGAAAATCGGAACAGTGCCANAAACTCTCCTGCCTCCTGACAAGCCCACATGGCTGCCGGAACGCATCGACCGCGTCTCCCCGGCGCTGTCGTAGGTGCTGGAGAAGTCTCGGTGTAGTCCGGAGGCCCGTCGTGTCGTCACGCCCTCCTCTGCCATATACCCCGAATGTGGGTACATCGGTAAACTAGCAGTGTCGGTCGTGACGGGTGGAAGCCACACAAACCAACACATGGTAGTCTCAAGGTGTTAGGTCTCCTCGTCATACCGGCTAAACCCACCAGGTATGCATGTTTCGACCATCACCATCTCGACCCATGTCAACCACAGAGCAGTAGTGCCTCAGTGTGCTCTGCACAGGGATGCGTCAGGCGAAACCCCACACGCCAACACTCCCCCTGTGTGGTACAACCCCACAGCACGACCACCATCATCACCTGCTGTTGTGACTGGTGCTGCGCTGAGAACCTCCTCCAACTGCATCACATGCTTTATGCTTGCAAACTACCGAGCTGCACATCGCCATGCAGAGTCCGCAACGTCAAGATGCATATACAAATCGTTCAGCTCTGCTGCCGCAGCCAGCCGGCCGACTGCATGTGCGTCATGCAGTCGGTCAGGCGCGGAACGAACCTGACAGTTGACCTCCATCACATGCGCGTCGGCACGTGCCACGGCCTCCTACAGCCTTGCCGCCTCGTCGCGCATGTTGGAGTCCTCTACATTAGCCGTTGAATCATCTGCCGCCTGGCCGCCAACTGCTGGAGGGCGTCGACAGGAGACAGTGCGTCGGCATCTGCAGCGTCTGTACCTGCATGAGCTACTACTACGGAGGCACGCCTTTTGCTAACACACCTGTCACTCGGCTGTCGATCGCTGGCCGGACGTCGGCATCCATCGGTGCATATGCCTCTACGAGGTCGTCGCCGTCATTGAGAGCGTCTATAGCGTCGTGGGACTCCTCCGAAACCTTTGTGCATAGCCATTCATCAAGCCGCTGCTAAAGGTCCGCCCGTTCTCGACATGCATCCTGTAGAGATCACTCAGCTACCTCGAGACGCGTGTGCACATCCTCCACGCTCTTCTCGGCAGCCCGTCATGCTGGAACATTTGCTGTGTAACGTCAGCTTGCCTCTCGGAGCTCGGCCATGAGACCTTGCGCGTGTGCCTACACTCGAGCCACGACTACCTCTTGTGCGTCCACAGCGATGTACAGGCCCTCGGGGACGAGAACTGCAACTCAGATGTTTGTTGCTGTGTCCTCGTCTAGAACCACCTTGGTGTCAACGACGCTGGTCAAGTTAGCCATGAGCCGAAGGCCCGCAGCTTGCTTTGTTTCTCCACGACAGCTGCACTTGCAGGGGTGATTGCTACAAGCTCATCAGCTGCTGTCGACGTGTTGCACACACAGACGTTTGCCGTCGTCCATGGGCCACCCCTCCCTAGTGCTCAGGCTGCTGCAAATACGGCAGCACACTGGTCCTCTACGTCTGTCTCTGGCTCCGCGTCTGACCACTCCTCGTATGACTTGTCCTCACAGGTAGCGGGTGCTGTGGGAGCAACGGTTGCCGTGGACACAACTGCCACTTGGCTGTCAGCAGTGCCGACCATTGTAACGGCTGCTCCTACACCGGCTGCCATTGCTCACGCATTCCTTGATATCGTCTCCTCCACCTGTCAGCGCAAGTCCGACCGGATCCACACTACAGCGTACATCGTCTACTCAGCGGCCTCGAGACGCGTGTGTAGATTCTCGAGGTCTGCTGCAGCGGTCTGACGACCCATGACGTCTGCGGTGTTCCAACGTGCACTCGCTGCACGTAGCTTGAGTGTGAGGTCCTACAGATGCATGTATGCATGCGCCACCACATCCTCCTGGTTGTGAGGTGCAGAGTGGAGACGCTCGAGCACAGGGACTGGCTTGGCTACTGGTGCATCAGCTACTACTCGAGCTACGTCCTCTGTGACAGCTGCACCTTCACAGACAGCTACGGTAGTGACGCCCGCCGTAGTGGACGTGTTGGCGACCTTGACATCTCTTGCCTCTCTGGGTGCCCCCTCGGCATCTGCACCTGTAATGGCCGTTACTGCGACTGCGATATTGTCTATCTGTGCGGAGGCCGTAGAGATTGCTACAAGGGTAACGGCGACCATTGTAGTGTCTGCACCAACAAGGGCATCCGTTGCCAGCTTCCCGTCTATAGCAGCAGTAGCAGCAGCAGCTGCTGCTGCTACTATCACAACGGCGGTGGTTGGCAACACGCCCACTTGCTAGACGTCTGCTCCACATGTTTGAGCTGTCACCACCATTACTATCGCTGTCCCGTCTGCTGCTACTGCCTCACCTGCCTCTGTGGTCACGGTCTCTGTAGCGTCAGTTGGAGTCTCGATCTCCATCTTTAAGTCTGCCTCTCGCTCCGCGTTTGACCACTTGTCCACTTCTCACTCTGCGTCGGACCACTCCTCGTATGACTCCGCCTCATTGAGGACGCCCCGTCATGTAGCACCGTCCGTTCTATCCTTCTTGCGCTCTCCGGTGGTCGTCGGGGGACAGTCCATTCCCCCACACAACCAACACACTAACAGAATCGGGGGTGGCACACCAACCCCGGGAGCAGGGACGAGAGAGTCAGCTCTCTGGTAATGTCTGCCACTAATGCTGCTGCCGCTGCCTCCTAGGCACGTCTAGCCAAACATGCTGTCCGCTGCATTGTGTAGGAAGTGCGAGTGCGAGTATCGTAAGAGAAAGAGACCGCCATAGAAGTGGAGGGGTTTGAGGTCAGGATGACTCAGAATTACTCCAGGACACAGCCAAGGGTGTTTGACGTAGTCTTGAGGTCGGGCTCCACGGTATCGTCATGTGGCGTCTCAGACAGGGGTGAGGATGACGAGGACGAAGAGGGGGGAGTCTGCAATGGCATGGTGGCGACAGACCGCTTAGAGACCACATGGTCTGCGAGCTGTTGTACCATGTGCTTTAGAGTGTGGAGCTCGGCGTACATCATTGTCACAGCTACATTGAGGGGCACTATGGCATCGCCCGGCAGTGCATCACCAAGTGCAGACCAAGTGGAGGAGAGGAAGGACATGACCGTATGGAGGGTGATCGCAACCCGACAGGGCGCTGTCAGAATTGGCGCCAGCCATGGCGCCCGGGACCGCATATGTAGCAGGCAATGCCGTTGGACGCGGGAGGTGTGTGCCACGGTTGCAACTTCCAATGTGCCCGCGGCGTCTGCCATACCTACAGTGCCGGTGCTAGCCATGGAGCTGGCTGTCCCCCTACCATGCCAGTGTGCTCATCGCCGGAGCCTGGCGTGGGTGAGTGTGCGAGACACTTGCTCCCATTGGCACAGAGCCACAAGGAGAGGTGGGCGGTCGAAGCATAGTCTCTCAAACGTGCTGCGACACTGTCACAAGGATGGCCACCACCACACTAGTGGTGCATTGTTGTGCGACTGCTATGTGGTTACTATGCTGCTATCGCGCGGCTTGTGTCGCCTTTGGTGTTGCTACTCTTGCTGTTGCTGCTTCTTGCGGCCGCTGTCAAACGCCGACGTCAGTGGTCCCCGCCACACCTCCTGCACTAGTAACGCTACTAGTGGTGCCAGTGTGGCCGTGGCTGCTGCTACTGCACCGGTTGCCGTCATCAACCGTCGGTTGTGGCCTCCGGCCACCCCTTTGTTGATGCTGCTGCTATCTCGTCTCAAACGATTGTTGCTGCTGCTGTGGTTTCCGTCCCTTTGAATTCTTGAGGAATCCTCTCTTGGGGTTTCCTTGGGTGCCCCCTTTTCTCGGGTGCCACCAACTCGGGTGCCCCTTCCTCTTTTATTTGGGTTGTTGGATAAAATGACCAGATAATCCCAGTTTGCGCTCTTTCCTAATGAGAGGTGTCGGTTCTAGTCAGATTTCAAACTTTCAAACCTACCTGATTCCTGGCCTATCGGATGCTCAACTGTGGTAGCGGCGGTTGCAGAAGTAAGCCGGCCTGAACAGATGAATCCTTGTCTTAACGCCCATGCAGTTATGACCGTCATTTATTCGGAAAGTATTGCCATGCTTGTTTGGGATTTACTGACACGCTAGCCTTCACACATTCACGACGGTTCGAACGTGGGTCCTGTTTGTTCTCAGTAATGAGTTGGGTTAAGCCGTCGTGAATCTGACTCAATAATCTATAATCATTAAACATTCTACCAAACACCCTGCCCCTGAAAAACGCGCCGTTGGTCCAACGTACCAGGTAGGTGTTTCACGTCAGGTCAGAGTTTTTTGCCTATGAGATTTGCCGTCGGAGTTTTCCATGACCTATTGCTGGCCGCCACACTCTTTATTACTCATTCTCCAGAACATTTGCTCGACTTTCATACCTGTCCTCATCGTCACAAATTGTCGTGGCAACTGGTCAGGTCATCGCCTGGTACAAGTTTGCCCCTTTTTTTGGGTCACGTAGTAACCTTGTTGCTATCGCTTTTCTTGCAAAAATCTTTGGCGTTTTTGGACGCTCTGACGATTTCCTGACTGTGGCTTGGACCGCGAACAGACAACCAAGACATCAAGGTCCGTGGTCCCGGTGTATGATGGATTAAACTAGGTAGAATTGTGTGGGAAAAAAACATGTTAACAATACAATATTAGTAAAATTGATTATGGAAATGTGCTAACAACATTATGTTATGCTCAATTCTGCAAATGTATGCATGAAATCGTAAGTGATTTCCACTTACGATTTCTTGAAATCGTAAGGATGTATCATTGTTTGCAATGTAATGAAGAGGGTAAACTCATGACGACTTCAAATGTATGCTTTCATCAGATAAAATGATTACAGGAAAGTGTTCACTAAAATTTAATGTTGAAGATTTTTTACATCTTGAATATCAAATGAATGTATGCATAAAACCGTAAAGGTGTATTCATTACATAGATATACTCCTATTGTAGAGTATTGCATGTGAGATGGTACAAATTTTGTCATTTTTGCACTTGTTTGTCATGAAGTTAAAAAAAAGAGGTATGAGTGTATGTCATTATTGATATGTGCAGATGTACACTCTTAGTGGATGTTTCTTTTGTGCATGTTTCTTTGTGGCATGTTGTTTCTCACGCTTGCCTAGTTAGTGAATAATGCAACTAGGCACAAAGGGAATTCATTGTGTATATGTGCATTATTGTAGATTATAATCATCATAAATGTATAATAGACATGTGCTCCTAATGTGGCAAGATGCTAATGATACATGTATATGAACATTGGTATGTGTTGAATGCATCTAGCATTTTTATGATGGCAAAATGGTCATGATGTGTATAATGTTCGTACAAAAATGTCCATATGTACTGCTATAATGCAAACATGCATGCAACATAGTGGTGTAAGGGGGTCTATATGCTTAATGTGTATGATATGCCTAAAACGACAATATGGATCATATGTCTAGTATGGTTAGATAATATACAGTTGGGTCATGACAAAAATGCCAATATGCAGGTAACGTAGTGATTTATGTGTGTCTATATGCATGACATGTCTAATGCTCTTGTAATGCCAATATGCATCTTATCTCTAGTAGGGTTAGATTACAGTGGGACAAGACTATAATGTCAAGATTTAGTTGATTGTTATTTTTTCTACACTAAAATGAATGAATGTACACGTAAATGTAGATGTCTAGAAAACCTATTGTGCTTGTTATGTACAAAGCATGTCGAAAAGTGTTTAATGCCTACATCACTATACATATGTATAATCTAAATGCATTTCCACTATTCCTATGGCGTTGACTATTGGTACGGTGCGGTACGTGGTCTCCACACGCGGAAGCTGCGCGGAGGCTACGTAGCACCTTCCGCTCAGCTGCTGCTGTAGCTGTGCTGTCAGCTACAGCAGCAAGTGCGTGGCTGCGTGCGCAGCAGTGGCAGTAGCGGCTGTGCAATGCCGCTGCTACTGCTGCGCGTTGCGGCTACTGCTGCCGCCGCCGAGCGTTGCTGCTGCTGCTGCGCTGCTGCTGCTACTGCAGCTGCTGCTGCTGCGCTGCTGCTGCTACTGCTACTGCTGCTGCTCTGCTCCTGCCGCCGCGGCTGCTGCTGTTGCTGCTACACTGTTGTTGCTGTTGCTGCTGCTACTCTGCTGTTGCCGTCGCTGCCATTGCTCGCTGCTGCTACCGCGGCCGCCGCTGCGGCTGCGGACGGCATCTGCACTCGCTGCAGCCGCCACGTGCTGTTGTAGCTGCTACTACGGTGCTGCTGCTGCCGCTGCTGTTACTGCTGCTATGCTGCTATGCTGCTGCTGGCACGATGGCAATGCCGCTGCTACGGTCTCACGTGATGGGTGTGGGCTGCGTCTACGGCGACCGGCTGTCTTCGACAGGACCCAGTAGATCTGCTACAGCAGTGACTCTCACTGGTGCTGCTCTGCTGCGTCTCTGCTGCGCAGCTCAATGAGAACTGTCTCACTGCTCTGATGTGATGAGAAAAAGCAAGAAAGCTTCCTAGCAACACTCCCGTTGACCAGGCGTCAGTGCCTGATCAGACGGTGACGATAGTCACAGGTCGTGCACGCAACGGCAAGATTTTGGCTAAGGGACACAAGGCAAAGTGTCTGAATGCTTCAATAGCATTTGCAGAGAGGGATGACAAATGACAGGTCCATG
Source organism: Penium margaritaceum (assembly GCA_023375785.1). Classification (NCBI taxonomy): domain Eukaryota; kingdom Viridiplantae; phylum Streptophyta; class Zygnematophyceae; order Desmidiales; family Peniaceae; genus Penium; species Penium margaritaceum. Next base: position 60,883 of record SZWC01010100.1, read on the forward strand.
GCATAAATACCTGCCGCGGTGCAGCGGCAGTCGCATGCGATGGTCCAAGAGCTGTCCTAAAACCGGCCCAAAACCACTGTTTTGGCCATAACTCTGCGCACACATGTCAGAATGCTACGCCGTCTGAACCGAGACATGCAGAATCATGAGACGGACGCTACGACTGGTCACATGCATGCATCCATCATCAGAAGGTGGACACACTATGTAAAAACATGCAAATTGGGCTCATGGCCAGTGCGCCGAAGAACTCTTGCAAGCTACAGAACAATAGTAGGAAGTCCCAGCAGTGTCCGGGGCACTGGAACGGCAGTCGGCCAGCTCGAAGCTGGTAGTCCGCCGCCAGTCAATGCACTGGTGTCACCAGCACCCGCCTCAGGGACCAGCACGAGTATGGACACGGCGGAGTGGTGACAGTAGACTGACAAGAACGTCACAAATCACAACACTCCCCCATGACCCGATGGTACGCATGTCCATACGCGTACAGCACTGGGACAAGTACAATAGTGAGTATGAAACGGATGAGGCACAGACACACATCTCACACTCAACCAATCTTAGGCATGGGGTGAAGCCCAACAGAACGAATGGCCACCACGAACTTTCCGCAAGCTAGTGCCTTTGTGAAGAAATCAGCACGCTGCATGTCAGTGCCAACCTACATGACAGAGATCACGTGTCGATCCACCAGATCACGCACAAAGTGATGCTCAACCGCAATGTGCTTCGTGCGAGCGTGAAAGACACCGGAGTTCTCCGCAATGGCGAGAGCACTCTGGTTGTCGCAGCGAAGTACAATGGCGGGTAAAGACTGACCAAGCTCAAGAAACAGACGCTGCAGCCCTATCGCCTCAGGATCCCCTGCGTCCAAAGCAACGTAGTCTGCCTCCGACGAGCTACATGTGATGCAACCCTACTTCCCGCTACGCCAAGAAAGAGCGGTACCACCAAACAAGAACACGTAGCCAGTACGACTACGTCCATCTGGGCTCCAATTCTGATTGCTGTCAGTGTAGCCGTCAAGGACCATCAAACACTGCCGACGAAAGCAAAGTCCGAGGTACGGTGTGGAGACCACGTACCGCACCACTTGCACAGCCGCGTGAAGGGCTCTAGCACGAGGAGCCTATGAGATCTGAGTGAGAAGGTTGATGATGAAAGCGATGTCAGGACGTGTGGTAGTGGCCAGGTACATCAGAGACCCGATGAGACTGAGGTACAAGGTCACATCCACTGTCTCCCCCAGCTGTGTGGGATCATCCACCTTAGGGGCATCCTGCCCATCTGGTGTAAGAGGTGTGGAAGCGATGGGCACTGCACCAAGGAGATTGCTGAAACGCTCCCCCACGACTCGTGCATATCGGGCCTGATGCAACAACAGTGTCCGGCGCCTGCAATCTCGTACGATCTCCATACCAAGAAACACCGATGCAGGACCAAGGTCCTTCATCCTGTAGGCAGTCTGAAGGACAGCCTTGGCCTCCTTCACGACCTCCAGGGACGGAGACGCGATCAGAAGGACATCAACATAGACCAGGACGGCGGTGAACCGCTCGGGTGTTGGTAGGATGAAGATAAAGGGATCTGCAACACTCTCTACATATCCCGCACGAGTCAAAGTGCCGGTGATCTCCCGGTTCCAACACCGCGGAGACTACTTGAGGCCATACAAGGACTTGCGCAAGCGCCAGACCTTGTCGCCGTCCTCAAAGCCTGGTGGATGAGCCACGTAAATCTCCTCATCTAGAGAGCCATGGAGGAACACATTGTTCACATCCATCTGGTACACTTCCCAGTCATGTTGAGCCACTACACCAAACAGAGCTTGAGCTGAGGTCATGCGGCTGATAGGGGCAAAAGTGTTAGTGTAATCGACGCCCTCAATCTGAGAGTACCCCTTGACAACCAAGCGGACCTTGTAACGTTCCAGTGAGCCATCTGGCTTCACTTTCTTGCGAAAGACCCACTTGACCTGAATAGCCTCCCTCCCAGGCGAAAGGTCAACGAGCTCGTAGACTCAATGCTCTCGGATAGCACGAAGCTCATCCTCGCAGGGAGCTCGCCAAGCGTCAGTATCATGTGATGAGAAAGCTTCCCTCAGGGTGCCCGGGTCGGGTGCCACAGAGGGAGAGCTCTGCGTGGCAAGCGCACATGCCTCGGTGCTAGGCCTGACGACCACAAGATTAGCTGTTGCATCACAAGCGATATGGAACTCGCGAGTGACGAGATCGTGCCCTACGGGGCATGCTGGATGTACCTCTGTGAGCTCAGTGCGAACACTCAGACCTAGGGCCTTTGTGCCGGGGTCACCACTCGTAATGCTGCGAGAGGGACGCCTGGGTGCGGGGCCTGACGCTCGCTGAGCTCCGGAATCAGGTGGTCGAAGACAGCCACCAGGCTCACAAGAGTAACCTGAGCTTGAGGGGCGCACCTCAGGCTCAAGGACAGGCATGACCACAGCTGGTGGGGACTGAGGCAAGGCAGCCGATGATGCCGTGCAAGGAGACGCGTGTGTGGGGGACACGGGGCTGGATGTGACAGCGGGAGCAGGCAAGACTGGACTTGACACATAGGCAGGGGTGCCGGCAGACGCAGGTATGGGAGTAGGCGAGACTGGACCAGACACAGAAACAGGAGTGCCGGGTGACGTAGGTACTGGCGCAGAAGTAGGCGCAGGAGCTGAAGCAGGGACACCTGTGGGGTGTGAAACAGGCTGTACAAGCAAGGTCTCTAGACCGACAGCGATGATCGCCGGGTCATCAAGGGCCGGAGACCGAGAGGTGAAGGGGGCTCAAGCGGACACATCAGCCTGATGAGAGATGCTCTCTCGCGTAGAAGTCTCCCCCATCCACCGAGAACCCTCACAGGTAGGAACATGCGTGGCGGAGACTGCTATGATCAAAGCCAGGTCACGGTATGTGAGAGACTCGAAAAAGAGCACGTCGCGGGACTCAATGACGCGATGACGAGTAGGGTCCCAGAAACGCCAAGCCTTCGATCGCGGGGAAATGCCGACGAAGGCACACAAGCGGCCCCGAGGTGAGACCCTGGACCCCTGCTGGTCCTCAGTGTACTACATGGAGGCCAAGGATCCCCAGACGCAAGCGAGACAAAGGTCAGCATGATGTCCAAACCAGAGCTCATACGGTATAACATGGTCCGAAAGCGGACCGTGTGGGAGGCGGTTCCAGATCCACGTCATGTAGGCAAAGTCCTAGAAAACGAAGGACTCAGGGAGACCACACTCAGACTGCATAGCGCGAACCGCATCCTCCATGGTGCGGTTCCAGCACTCGGAAACACCATTCTGCTGAGGGGTAGCAGGAGCGGAGACCTGGTGAAAAATCCTGTGCTCGGCAAAGAAAACGTCCATCTCGCCAAGGAACTCCCCGCGGCGATCCGAGCGGAAAGTATGCAGCGTGTGACGTGACTGACGCTCAGCCATCACTAGCCAGAGTCAAATCGCAAGGGCGGCGTTGCTCTTCTGACACAGATTGTAGACCCACCGCATCCGGGTAAAGTCATCAGTCATAGTCAGAACATACCGACCCCGATCAGATAGGGACTCAACCGGAAGAGGACCGAGAAGGTCCGAGTGCACTAACTCGAGAGGCCAAAGTGCTCGGGAATGAGAGTCAGGGTAGGTGCATCTGTTCATCTTCCCGTGAGCGCATAAGAGACAGTTGGTCTTGGGTGGCTTCTCGAAAGAAGCCGCGTCAAGACCGAGAGCAGGCTGTGTCCGAATGAGTTTCGACACAGTATCGGAACCCACGTGACACAGACAAGGATGAAGCAATCGCTGGTGTTCCGGAGATAGAACACCAGTGACAAAAACCCGAGCGGATGAGGAAGGGGAGCAAGGGGAGGAGGTACAAGAGACACGATACAGATCATCTACAACAGAGGCACAAAGGACAACACTACGAGTCTCGATAGCAGTCACAGTCGTTGAGTCTGCGGTATGCTCCACAGAGAGGCCCATTAGTGTGCAGGCACACACAGAAATCAGACTAAGCTCAAGTTCAGGCACAAACAACACATTAGAAAGGTATAGAGGGCCAGACGGACCGTTGAAACATACAACCCCAACACCATGGACTGGCAAGGACTGACCAGAGCCTGTACGGACGGAACGGACAGACGTGACAGGACAGAGAACGACAAAATCACTACGACGACACGTCATGTGATGAGTGGCACCAGAATCGATGATCCAAGTGCCACTAGAGTCACGACTGGTGGATGTCACTGTACAACGGGCAGCGGAACAATTGGCATCAGAGGGACGCTAAGCCGTCTGTGGGGAGGAACGATGTAGGAGACAAAATGAGACTCATGAACCCAATCGGTGCAGTCAGGCCCATCATCATCACATGCTGACTGTGCTCCCCCACACGCGTCGTCACGACTCACAGGAACAGACGGGCAGATAGTCTGTGGACCACCCGACGATGACAACACACTCTCACCTCCCTGAAAGTGGAGCGCCAGAAGGTGTTGGAGCTCAGCGATGGTGCGGTCGCGTGGGTCCGGATCGCTGCTACTCGCCGGTGGAGAAGCGGGAACAGCTGCAGTCGTGGTCGCCACGCATCCGGAGGATGGCAAGGATGACGTGCTGGAAGTGGAACGGAGAGCGTGTGCAGCCTGGAGCCCATGAGTAATCCATGCCCAGTCAAGCGGTTGCTGGCACTCGGTGTAGCGATGGGCGCCTCCACAGTTGTAGCAGTGAACAGAACTGCTACCACTGGAGGGCGACTGCTGCTGTGACTGCTGCTGACCTGATCCACGCTTCCCCTTCTTCTTCTTTCCCTGAGCTGCTGCTACAACACCCTGTGTTTGAGTGGGTGTGGGCGGGGCCAAAGAGGAGGAGGAAGACGAGGACGTGGTGGAGGATGAAGAAGGAGACTGCAGGAGGGATGATGGTGGTGATGCGACGACTGCTGCAGCAAGGGAAGTCTCTTGATGGGCTAGTGCTGCCTCGCTGGCTGAAGTCACCTGAAGGAAGAGCTGATGGGCCCAAGGGAGAAGCTGCAAAGTGGCTGAAAAGGGCTCGAGGACAGCGTCGCTGTACCGTGTGAAGATGTCAGTATACTCAAGGCAAACTCCGAGCATCATCGTACAGAGCGCCCACAACTGTGTGCCTCCGGAGGTCCCAAGACGCGTGTAGATGCGCATGGCGTGTCGCCAGTAATGGGTTGCAGGCTCTGCAGGCCCCTGACGGAGAGAGTGAAAGGCACGAATGTGTGATGCACAGGTGGCGTGCGTCTCTGCGGCCAGCAGGGATAAGGCCAGATCCCAACCCCTGCGTGGGTCGGCGCCCGTACCTGTGCCAGGCTCACCAAGGAAGGGGCGGAAGTCGACGACGGTCTCGCGTGGCATGGCATAGAGGAGTCCATGCATCGCCCTGGCTGCCGTCAGCACCTGTGCTGGGTCTGTAGGCTGATACGGGCTGTGGTAGTAGGGCCACACGCCCTCTGAAGTAGCCCAGACCTGAAAGAGGATCTCCCAGCAGTCGAAGCCGTCCTCAGTGATGTACCATGGAGGTGGTGTCTCAAAGTCCTTGGGTTGCCGCTCCGTGGGGAGAGCAACCGCGGGCCAAGGGGGACGAGGGACAGGGAAGACTCCTCGAAGGGGATAGTCACCGAGATAGTCGGGTGACGATCACACCGTAGGAATCCGAGGAGATCTGGTGCCCGTCTGCAGCTGACGGAGGCGCTCCTGAAGAACTCGAATCTCATGATCCGGGGAGTCGTCTGTCATGCCTGGCATGAATGGCTCATCATCCAGGAGGTCAGGAGGTGGTGGGTCAGGTCGAGCTCCTGTAACGG
>SZWC01010100.1:66807-98465 GCA_023375785.1 Penium margaritaceum
CATGCCTGGCATGAATGGCTCATCATCCAGGAGGTCAGGAGGTGGTGGGTCAGGTCGAGCTCCTGTAACGGATGCCTGAGCCGACTGCTGTGTAGAGACCGCGACGCCGGCATCCCCCTCAAAAACCTGCCGTGGGATTGTGGACTGGCCACGCAGAGGCTCAGTCAGCATACGGATGGCATCAGTCTGCTCCTGTTGTAGGCGACGCATCTCAACCTGCTGGCTCCGCAAGTCCTAAATGGCCTGCGAGCGTGGGCTTGGGACCCCAGAAGAGGAGGAGGAGGGATCCGCTGTCGCCTTCTCCTTGTTGTCCAACGAGTCCATGTCGCCTCTCAATATGGGTCGACAGGTCAGATTTGTCGGATTTCAAAAGCGTCAGCATTTCTCAAGGAGTTAAGACGCTGGCAAATTTTCACTGTCCGGCCAAAAATTTGGCTAAGTATGGTGCTGACGTCAGCAGGTGGTTGCTGACGTCAGCACGACCTGATGATGTCAGCAAGCAAAAAATGCTGACGTTGGCTCGACTCCCTCCCTCTCCCCCCCTTTTTCTTCTTTTTCTTTTCTTCTCTCGCGGTTCTGCGTGAGCGTGCAGCCGCTCGGCAGCGGCTGCGCGGAAGCCGCGCGGAGGCTGCGCAGCAGCTTCCGCTCAGCTGCTACTGCAGCTGTGCTGTCAGCTGCAGCAGCAGCTGTGTGGCTACGTGAGCAGCAGTGGCAGCAGCGGTTGCGCAATGCCGCTACTACTGTTGCGCGCTGCGGGTGCTGCTCGTTGCCGCCGCCGCGCGCTGCTGCTGCTGCTACTATTGCTGCTGCTGCACTGCTGCTGCTGCAGCTGCTGCTGCTCTGCTGCTGTTGCCGCGGCTGCCACTGCTACTGCTGTGCTGCTGTTGCTATCGCTGCTGCTGCTCTGCTGCTGCCGCCGCTGCCGCTACTCGCTTCTGCTGCTGCGGCCGCCACTACGGCTGCGGACGGCGGCTGCACTCGCCGCAACCGCCACGTGCTGCTCTAGCTGCTGCTACAGCGCTACTGCTGCCGCTGCTGCTGCTCTGCTGCTATGCTGCTGCTGGCACGATGGCAACGCCGCTGCTGCAAGCTCACGTGATGGGTGTGGGCTGCGTCAACGGTGACTGGCTGTCTTTGACAGGCCCCAGTAGATCAGCTGCAGCGGTGACTCTTACTGCTGCTGCTCTGCTGCGTCTCTGCTGCACAGCTCAGTGAGAACTGTCTCACTGCTCAGATGCGATGAGAAAAAGCAAGGAAGCTTCCTAGCAACACTCCCGTTGACCAGGCATCAGTACCTGATCAGACGGTGACGACAGTCACAGGTCGTGTACGCAACGGCAAGAGTTTGGCTAGGGGACACAAGGCAAAGTGTCTGAATGCTTCAATAGCATTTGCAGAGAGGGATGAAAAATGACAGGTCCATGGCATAAATACCTGCCGCGGCGCACAGTGGGTGTCGCACGCGGTGGTCCAAGAGCTGTCGTAAAACCGGCCCAAAACCACTGTTTTGGCCATAACTCTGCGCACACATGTCAGAATGCTACGCCGTCTGAACCTAGACATGAAGAATCACGAGACGGACGCTACAACTGGTCACATGCATGCATCCATCATCAGAAGGTGGACACGCAATGCAAAAACATGCAAATTGGGCTCATGGCCAGTCCGCCGAAGAACTCCTGCAAGCTGCACAACAATAGCAGGAAGTCCCAGCAGTGTCCAGGGACGGTAGTCGGCTAGCTCCAAGCTGGTAGTCCGCTGCCAGTCGACGCGCCGGTGTCACCAGGACCCGCCTTAGGGATCTGCACGAGTATGGACACGACCGAGTGGACATAGTAGACTGTACAAGAACGTCACAAATCACAACAGTCGACACTGTAGCCATCGTCGCTGTCGTAGTGGTCACCGTTTTCATCACTTGCTATTGTGACTGGTGCTGCGCTGAGGGCCTCCTCCAACTGCATCACATGCTTTATGCTTGCAAACTACCGAGCTGCACATCGCCATGCAGAGTCCGCAACGTCAAGATGCATATACAAATCGTTGAGCTCTGCCGCCACAGCCAGCCGGCCGGCTGCATGTGTGTCATGCAGTCGGTCAGGCGCGGAACGAACCTGACAGTTGACCTCCATGACATGCGCGTCGTTACGTGCCACGGCCTCTTGCAGCCTTGCCGCCTCGTCGCGCATGTTGGAGTCCTCTACATTAGCCGTTGATTCATATGCCGCCTGGCCGCCAACTGCTGGAGGGCGTCGGCAGGAGAGAGTGCGTCGGCATCTGCAGCGTCTGTACCTGCATGAGCTGCTACTACAGAGGCATGCTTTCTACTGACACACCTCTCACTCGGCCGTCGATCGCTGGCCGGACGTCGGCATCCATCGGTGCATATGCCTCTAGGAGGTCTTCGCTGTCATCGAGCGCGTATATAACGTCGTGGGACTCCTCCGAAACCTTTGTGCATAGCCATTCATCAAGCCGCTGCTAAAGGTCCGCCCGTTCTTGACATGCATCCTGTAGAGACCACTGAACTACCTTGAGACGCGTGTGCACATCCTCCACGCTCTTCTCGGCAGCCCGTCATGCTGGAACATTTGCGGTGTAACGTCAGCTCGCCTCTCAGAACTCGGCCATGAGACCTTGCGCGTGTGCCTGCACTCGAGCCACGACTACCTCCTGTGCGTCCACAGCGAAGTGCAGGCCCTCGGGTAGGAGAACTGCAGCTCAGATGCTTGTAGCTGTGTCCTCGTCTAGAACCACCTTGATGTCAGCGACGCTGGTCAGATTAGCCATGAGCCGAAGGCCTGCAGCTCGCTTTGATTCTCCACGACAGCTGCACTTGCAGGGGTGATTGCTACAAGCTCATCAGCTGCTGTTGACGTGTTGCACACACGGACGTTTGCCGTCGTCCAAGGGCCACCCCTCCCTAGTGCTCAGGCTGCTGCAAATACGGCAGCACGCTGGTCCTCTACGTCTGTCTCTGGCTCCGCGTCTGACCACTCCTCGTATGACTTGTTGTCCTCACAGGTAGCGGGTGCTGTGGGAGCAACGGTTGCCGTGGACACAACGGCCACTTGGCTGTCAGCAGTGCCGACCATTGCAACGGCTGCTCCTACACCGGCTGCCATTGCTCACGCATTCCTTGATATCGTCTCCTCCACCTGTCAGAGCAAGTCCGACCGGATCCACACTACAGCGTACATCGTCTACTCAGCGGCCTCGAGACGCGTGTGTAGATTCTCGAGGTCTGCTGCAGCGGTCTGACGACCCATGACGTCTGCGGTGTTCCAACGTGTACTCGATGCACGTAGCTTGAGTGTGAGGTCCTACAGATGCATGTATGCACGGGCCACCACATCCTCCTGGTTGTGAGGTGCAGAGTGGAGACGCTTGAGCACAGGGACTGGCTTGGCTACTGGTGCATCAGCTACTACTCGAGCTACGTCCTCTGTGACAGCTGCACCTCCACAGACAGCTACGGTAGTGGCGCCCGCCGTAGTGGACGTGTTGGCAACCTTGACATCTCTTGCCTCTCTGGGTGCCCCCTCGGCATCTGTACCTGTAATGGCCGTTACTGCGACTGCGATTTTGTCTATTTGTGCGGAGGCCGTAGAGGCTGCTACAAGGGCAACGGCAACCATCGTAGTGTCTGCACCAACAAGGGCATCCATTGCCAGCTTCCCGTCTATAGCAGCAGTAGCAGCAGCAGCTGCTGCTGCTACTATCACAACGGCGGTGGTTGGCGACACGCCCACTTGCTAGACGTCTGCTCCACATGTTTGAGCTGTCACCGCCATTACTATCGCTGTCCCATTTGCTGCTACTCCCTCACCTGCCTCTGTGGTCACGGTCTCTGTAGCGTCAGCTGGAGTCTCGATCTCCATCTTTAAGTCTGCCTCCCGCTCCGCGTCTGACCACTTGTCCACCTCTCACTCTGCGTCGGACCACTCCTCGTATGACTCCGCCTCATTGAGGACGCCCCGTCATGTAGCACCGTCCGTTGTATCCTTCTTGCGCTCTCCGGTGGTCGTCGACGGACAGTCCATTCCCCCACACAACCAACACACTAACAGAATCGGGGGTGGCACACCAACCCCGGGAGCAGGGACAAGAGAGTCAGCTCTGTGGTAATGTCTGCCACTAATACTGCTGCCGCTGCCTCCTAGGCACGTCTGGCCAAACATGCTGTCCGCTGCATTGTGTAGGAAGTGCGAGTGCGAGTAGCGTGAGAGAAAGAGACTGCCATAGAAGTGGAGGGGTTAGAGGTCGGGATGACTCAGAATTACTCCAGGACACAGCCAAGGGTGTTTGACGTAGTCTTGAGGTCGGGCTCCACGGTATCGTCATGTGGCGTCTCAGACGGGGGTGAGGATGACAAGGACGAAGAGGGGGGAGTCTGCAATGGCATGGTGGCGACAGACCGCTTAGAGACCACATGGTCTGTGAGCTGTTGTACCATGTGCTTTAGAGTGTGGAGCTCGGCGTACATCATTGTCACAGCTACATTGAGGGGCACTATGGCATCGCCCGGCTGTGCATCACCAAGTGCAGACCAAGTGGAGGAGAGGAAGGACATGAACGCATGGGTGGTCGCAACCCGACAGGGCGCTGTCAGAACTGGCGCCAGCCATGGCGCCCGGGACCGCATATGTAGCAGGCAATGCCGTTGGACGCGGGAGGTGTGTGCCACGGTTGCAACTTCCAATGTGCCCACGGCGTCTGCCATACCTACAGTGCCGGTGCTAGCCATGGAGCTGGCTGTCCCCCTACCACGCCAGTGTGCTCATTGCCGGAGCCTGGCGTGGGTGAGTGTGCGAGACACTTGCTCCCATTGGCACAGAGCCACAAGGGGAGGTGGGCGGTCGAAGCATAGTCTCTCAAACGTGCTGCGACACTGTCACAAGGATGGCCACCACCACACTGGTGGTGCATTGTTGTGTGACTGCTATGTGGTTACTATGCTGCTATCGCGCGGCTTGTGTCGCCTTTGGTGCTGCTTCTCTTGCTGTTGCTGCTTCTTGCGGCCGCCGTCAAACGCCGACGTCAGTGGTCCCCGCCACACCTCCTGCACTAGTAACGCTACTAGTGGTGCCAGTGTGGCCGTGGCTGCTGCTACTGCACCGGTTGCCGCCATCAACCGTCGGTTGTGGCCTCCGGCCACCCCTTTGCTGATGCTGCTGCTATCTCGTCTCAAACGATTGTTGCTGCTGCTGTGGTTTCCGTCCCTTTGAATTCTTGAGGAACCCTCTCTTGGGGTTTCCTTGGATGCCCCCTTTTCTCGGGTGCCCCTTCCTCTTTTATTTGGGTTGTTGGATAAAATGACCAGATAATCCCAGTTTGCGCTCTTTCCTAATGAGAGGTGTCGGTTCTAGTCAGATTTCAAACTGTCAAACCTACCTGATTCCTGGCCTATCGGATGCTCAACTGTGGTAGCGGGGGTTGCAGAAGTAAGCCAACCTGAACAGATGAATCCTTGTCTTAACGCCCATGCAGTTATGACCGTCATTTATTCGGAAAGTATTGCCATGCTTGTTTGGGATTTACTGACACGCCAGCCTTCACACATTCACGACGGTTCGAACGTAGGTCCTGTTTTGTTCTCAGTAATGAGTTGGGTTAAGCCGTCGTGAATCTGACTCAATCATCTATAATCATTAAACATTCTACCAAACACCCTGCCCCTGAAAAACGCGCCGTTGGTCCAACGTACCAGGTAGGTGTTTCACGTCAGGTCAGAGTTTCTTGCCTATAAGATTTGCCGTCGGAGTTTTCCATGACCTATTGCTGGCCGCCACCCTCTTTATTACTCATTTTCCAGAACATTTGCTCGCCTTTCATAACTGTCCTCATCGTCGCAAATTGTCGTGGCAACTGGTCAGGTCATCGCCTGGTACAAGTTTGCCCCTTTTTTTGGGTCACGTAGTAACCTCGTTGCTATCGCTTTTCTTGCAAAAATCTTTGGCGTTTTTGGACGCTCTGACGATTTCCTGACTGTGGCTTGGACTGCAAACAGACAACCAAGACATCAAGGTCCGTGGTCCCGGTGTATGATGGATTAAACTAGGTAGAATTGTGTGGGAAAAAACGTGTTAACAATACAATATTAGTAAAATTGATTATGGAAATGTGCTAACAACATTATGTTATGCTCAATTCTGCAAATGTATGCATGAAATCGTAAGTGATTTCCACTTACGATTTCTTGAAATCGTAAGGATGTATCATTGTTTGCAATGTAATGAAGAGGGTAAACTCATGACGACTTCAAATGTATGCTTTCATCAGATCAAATGATTACAGGAAAGTGTTCACTAAAACATAATGTTGAAGATTTTTTACATCTTGAATATCAAATGAATGTATGCATAAAACCGTAAAGGTGTATTCATTACATAGATATATTCCTATTATAGAGTATTGCATGTGAGATGGTATAAATTTTGTCATTTTTGCACTTGTTTGTCATGAAGTTAAAAAAAAGAGGTATGAGTGTATGTCATTATTGATATGTGCAGATGTACACTATTAGTGGATGTTTCTTTTGTGCATGTTTCTTTGTGGCATGTTGTTTCTCACGCTTGCCTAGTTAGTGAATAATGCAACTAGGCACAAAGGGAATTCATTGTGTATATGTGCATTATTGTAGATTATAATCATCATAAATGTATAATAGACATGTGCTCCTAATGTGGCAAGATGCTAATGATACATGTATATGAACATTGGTATGTGTTGAATGCATCTAGCATTTATACGCTTGCAAAATGGTCATGATGTGTATAATGTTCATACAAAAATGTCCATATGTCCTACTATAATGCAAACATGCATGTAACATAGTGGTGTAAGGGGGTCTATATGCTTAATGTGTATGATATGCCTAAAACAACAATATGGATCCTATGTCTAGTATGGTTAGATAATATACAGTTGGGTTATGACTAAAATGCCAATATGCAGGTAACGTAGTGATTTATGTGTGTCTATATGCATGACATGTCTAATACTCTTGTAATGCCAGTATGCATCTGATTTCTAGTAGGGTTAGACTACAGTGGGACAAGACTATAATGCCAAAATTTAGGTGATTGTTATTTTTTCTACACTATAATGCATGAATGTACACGTAAATGTAGATGTCTAGAAAACCTATTGTGCTTGTTATGTAAAAAGCATGTCCAAAAGTGTTTAATGCCTACATCATTATACATATGTATAATCTAAATGTGTTTTCATTATTCATATGGCGGTGACTATTGCGCAATGAAACAACCAACCTGGGTTGTCAAGTGGATGCTTGTAAGCATCATGTTGACTGATAACGTGTTTCAAAAGAAGATGCTTACCTCCTTACCTTGCTAACCTATTGTTAATGAAGTTGACTTGTTGTCAAATGTGCATGAAGAAGGCATAAAAATGTGATGTTTTTTGGGTATTCAAATCAGTCTATTGCATCATGGAAAATGCCGTTGGTCATGTTGGCATTGTCAACAGATGACATCCGACTGGTGTGGTTTGCAATTACGTGCAAGTGTGAGTGAATGGGAAATGACTATCACAAACTAGACACACTTTACTACACGTAGGTAGACACCATAACACACCAAACTAAACCACGACGTATCCTTCATGCCTAGACGAAGAAAAACTCCAACAGTCATTGGTGGTTGAACAATGCAGGACATCTATTGTGGACTGCACCGATACCCACTCGGACCACAACGACTCGGTTGATTATTCAAATGGGTCCCTTCCAGAACCGTGGGGTGGCTATGGCCAGTCAGGATTCCCAATGTATCCCAACACCACATGCTAGGGGCTCTATACAGGTCACTGGAACATGAAGACATCCATTGCTATGGATGTCAACGACAAAAGTGGTTCATAGTTGGGATGCAAGTGTGCATGGAATAAGTCACCAAAGATATCTTGGGTCTTCAGATCTTTCCATTGCATCCTGTCGAAAGTATCTGACCATGTTGACAGGTGTGGTTTGAAATGATGTACACGTGGGAGTGAATGGGAAATGATTATCACAAACTAGACTCACTTTAATCCACGTAGCTAGTCACCATGACACACCAAATTTAACCACAACGTATCCTGCATACCTAGAAACTGAAAAAGATCAAAGGCCATCGATGCTTGAACAATGCATGGCATCTAGTGTAGACTGCACCAACACCCACTCGAAAAATGATGACATGGTTGGTTCTTCAAAGGGGTCCCTTCCCAAACCGCGGGGTGGCTCTGGCCAGTCAGGTTTCTCAATGTCCCCCAACACCACATGTTAGGGACTCTAAAAATGTCACTGGAACATGAAAACATCCATTTGCTGTAGATTTAAACAAAAGAAGTGGTTCACAGATGAGATGCAAGTGTGCATGGACTGAGTCGCCAAAGAAATGTTGGGTCTTCACATCTGTACATCGCATCTTGTCAAGGTAGTTGTTCATGTTGGCATTGTCAGTAGATGAAATCTGGCAGGTGTATTATGCGATGATGCGCAAGTGGGAGTCAATGGAAAATGGCTATCACAAACTAGACTCACTTTACTCCACGTAGGTAGACACTACAACACACCAAACTGAACCACGGCGTATCTTGCATGCCTATACGACAAAAAATGTCAATGGCCATCGGTGCTTCAACAATGCACGACGACAACCAGTGCTATGGATTTCAACGACAAAAGTGATTCACTGATGGGATGCAAGTGTGCATGGACGCCAAAGATATCTTGGGTCGTCAAATCTGTCCATTGCATCGTGTTGAAAGTAGTTGACCATGTTGGCATTTTCAATAGATGAAATATGCTTATCTTGTATTTGTCGGATCTTGGACTATGGTGTGACCATTGTATCCAGTGAACTGTGTACTAGTTCAATGGAATGTTGTGTGGAAGCGTAGTTGTCTGATGGGGTCCTGGTGGTCAATGAATTGTAGTCAGTCAGTATCCACCATGTAGATGGATGTTCATCAAAGTAACTTGTTCGTGAAAATAGTCAGTAGGATTTCAAGATGATTGAGTGTACTTGAGAATGGTTGACTGTACTTGAAAACAGTCGAGTGACCTTGAGAATTCATGAGAAATCGAATTCACTCTGTTGATTAGGTATACAATTCTTTTCAGTTGTAGTTCAAGCGATGTGTTCCTTGGAAGGATGTCCAGTCAAAGACTTTGAAGGAGATGTCATACAATCCTCCAAAGATGTTGATAGGTTCTTCATTGGGGAGTCCTCCTTGTTTGTGGGACCAACCTACACACAAAAAAGGACAATATGTTAGGGATGTTATGAAACATATGATTGTTATAATCATGAATTGTGATAGAAAACGTATGCATCAAAGCTATATTATTTTACTTGCACTTGATGACGGTACTCGGCTTTCAGTGTATGGTGGTAGGCTTGTGAAGCACAACCTTGAAGGAGATGTAGTGTGTTGCTGTGAGTGTAGAAAAAAGCCTTAGACATGTACCATAGTGTGTTGCTGTGAGTGTAGAAAAAAACCTTAGACATGTACCATAGTATGTTGCTGTGAGTGTAGAAAAAAGCCTTAGACATGTACCATAGTGTGTTGCTGTGAGTGTAGAAAAAAGCCTTAGACATGTACCATAGTGTGTTCCTGTGAGTGTAGAAAAACGCCTTAGACATGTACCATAGTGTGTTGCTGTGAGTGTAGAAAAAAACCTTGGACATGTACCATAGTGCGTTGCTGTGAGTGTAGAAAAAGCCCTTAGACATGTACCATAGTGTGTTGTTGTGAGTGTAGAAAAAAGCCTTAGACATGTACCATAGTGTGTTGCTGTGAGTGTAGAAAAAAGCCTTAGACATGTACCATAGTGTGTTGCTGTGAGTGTAGAAAAAAGCCTTAGACATGTACCATAGTGTGTTGCTGTGAGTGTAGAAAAAAGCCTTAGACATGTACCATAGTGTGTTGCTGTGAGTGTAGAAAAAAGCCTTAGACATGTACCATAGTGTGTTGCTGTGAGTGTAGAAAAAAGCCTTAGGCATGTACCATAGTGAATGCATTTGTAACAATTTTTTTGTGATATGTGTTCTTACCCTGTCTGCCCGCACTGGTGGGTGCACTTGCAGTTGCTCGTATGTTTTGTATGCTCTTCCACCATTCACTTGTATGCATGGCGCACACATGAATGAACAGTAGGCACTGATGGTCCACATTGAAGTTGTTATGGAATCTTCTGTTATGTACCATGGTTCTTACCCAAATACCTTCAACTACCTGTTCTGCTGCAACAACAAATTTGTCACGGTCCTCCGTTGTTGCAGCCTTCATCATTTGAGACATTCTTCCTTCAAAGAAAGAATTCTAGGCTTGATAACCTGTGACCGTAGCTCTTTCAGGTTGTCCCTCTGCAAGATGCATTGGGTGAATGCATAGTTGACTAGAACTTTTGGGAAAATCTTTGCAGAATGCAATGCAACACACATGTATCATGCTTCACTTGTAGCATGGAGGGTTAAAATCAGTACTCCTTGATCTGATTCCAGCCTGCCATGTTTGATGCATTCATAAAGGTTGTTACACCAGTCAAAGAAGATCCCATGCGTACACTTGCTGCCATTCTCCATTGTACCTGAGCAGTCTGTCAGTTCCTCATCACAAAGGTTTATGATTTTGGTGCTCACGAGGACGATCAAAGTTTTCAAGGAGCTGTGCCTTAGGAGCATCCACATGAAATCAAACCTGCATGGTACAAGTGTGCAAAGTCGTGTAGATTGAAAGCGTCATAGGCTCATTGTACATATGTTTGAAGTCAGACCTACCTTCATACCCCATACATCGTAGGTCTCTGACTCCCTCACGCACCATGTTGCTCAAGGCTTGGTCGGTGATTTCATGAGTGACAGACCTGAAAAACACAAAACACAGATACAGATTCAGTTGCTTACATGAACATTGAGTGGATTATCATTCATGTGTAAATATTGAATACATTACATACCCTCATCCAGAATTCAGACTGCCATCGTTGTAGTACATGGCGTTGATGGCCACGACCTTGTCCTTGTTTGGATACTGTTGTATCTCAGACATCATTTGGCCCTAGGCTTGTCCCACAAGAGCTTGGTCATCAGTATACACTTTGAAGTCTTGTTTTGTGGCTGCACATGCCTTTGCCACATCAACAACGCCAATAGCTAATCCAAACAAGGCATCATGACAAGGCATTATTTTAGTCAAAATGATGAAACTCAGTCATTCAGACTGAAGTACACGCCACTTTTACATACAGCTGACCGAATTGGTGGTATGAAGCGGCGGAGGAAATGACGTGTGATTTTTTCGTTGAACAGGGCCTGTAGGACTTGGTCCACCTCGTCGTCCGGAGGCTTGACATGAGTGACATATGATGTGTTGATCGCCCACACCAGAGTGTAATCCTGCCCAAGTGTTGAGAACCTGCACAAAGTGTTGAACATTCATATGGTGACGTCTTGGCCATAACTTGCATGACACATGTTGATGTATGTACATACCGGTCTCTTGTTGTTGCTGTCACCGTGTCATGGATGTCGTAGAATGACCACCTCTTCCAGCTATCAACGAAGGATTCCACAAGTTGCTTTTTGGTAATTTCATAAAGATCCCCTGGATGTATGTACATTTTGGCTTTGATGTCGATAACCTTACCAGAGCGATCTGCAAGGGAGGCCTTAGGATCGATTTGGGCCTTCCCTCCCAAAGGAAGGTCAATGTTGATGACCATTGCATGTAGAATGTACCGTCAGTATCTTGACTTTAGGTCGCCGATTGTTGCTTGTCGTGACTGCAAGAGAAAATGCCTTTGGAATGGGATGATATCGTATAGAGTAATGGCAGGTGGACATTGCGTGTGAAGGTGAATAACTACATCTTTTCTGTTCTCCACGATCGGTGGTGGATGAACTTTCATAAGGAAGTGTTGCATAGGAGGCAGGTCAGTCATGCTGACATACAATCAAAAGTCTAGCAATAGAAATCACATGCAAGAAAATCAGATGGACATAATGATAGAAAATTGAGATAGCATGATTGATAAAGCAATGTACCTGACATGCGCTATCTAAGTGATGACTGAGTGAGGTGTAATGCAAATGTACGTATCTCATTTCTTTACAGTGATGATCATTGGAAAATGGTCTGATAACTATGTCTCTTGTACATTGACACGTATGGTCATGTCATGGACATGACCATACTACATACTACATAAAAACTACATAAAGTGCATTGGGGATGAGCTGGGATAATGATAGAATGAACACATCTATGCTGATGTGCAAGGAGCAATGTCTTGTCACTATGTCATGGCTTCAAACCCATCCCCATTATGATGTTTCACACTGACAACAGTTGAATTTGCCATGAGAAGACAGCCCACCACATCCTTGGAGTATTATGATTTTTATTCATGTGAAAGAGTGAATGGGTTGTGGATGTCATGGTGAGTTTCAGATAGGATGATAACATCAGCGTATTACAGTTCAGTTTTGAAAGTGATGTTTCTTGTATGTTTGTGAAACCCTTGGATGTTTTGGTGGTATATTGTGAATGCATCTTGTGTACACAAGGAATGTAGTGTTGGAAGACAACAAACCATGTTATCTCCATGTAAGCGTTTCATGTCGACAATAGCTTTTGTGGACACTTTGATCTCATCACTTTTGTGGACACAATAAATTTTGTGGACATTTTTGTGGACACTTTGTCATTATGACCAAGATGTATGAATCATGTGTCAGAGAATAGAATAAAAGCAACGTAATACATGTGATGTGGTTGGAAGCCAGACACGTCAACAAAGTCTTCTTCGTGAAAAGTGCACCCTCGTGCCTTGTGAACTGTCATTGCATTTGTGTGTGCTAGAGGAAATTGTCTTCCTGATACTTCCATTCCGTCTTTGTTTTTTACCATGAAGCTTTTCTCAATCTATTTGATTGGTTTCCATTCATGAGGAACTTTCTTGTTGAGAATGTGGGTGTAGTACTCTTGGCATTGTTTTACTCCAACCAACTTGTTTTGAAATTCCACCCAGAATGTAATCACTTCATTGTTGACAAGTGATGCATGGAGGAGAGCCATTTTGCACCATTTACTATATCATCACTAGTGTCCAAATGTAATCTTATCTGTACCCAAACACCCAACATAGAGACAGCGTGTTTTAACGAGGTTTGCAGTGTGTATTCTATCATCCCCAGCTTCATCCAAAGGATGGTTGCTACACTGTCCAGTTCATTGGCTTATGCATGCATGCCATACATGACATATGAATTTAGCAGTTGATGCAGACTGGAACAAAGAAAGGTTATGTGCATAAACTTTCTTGTTCAATTTGAAAAGGTGGAGTATGTCCATGCATTAAAATATTTTGTTACAATCATCCAACATTGATCTCAAGAAAATGAGCCATCATGTTGGCAAGTTATGGTATGTAACTCATAAAGTGTGAAAAGAGACCAAGAGACCATGAATCATCAGAAAGGTTAGAAATGTCGTCTGCGTCTGGAAAACATTCAAAGGGATAACCATCAAGGTCTGGATTCAGTTGGAAAAGATTACCAACAAAAAGAATGTTTACAGCCCCAAATGCCAGATTTTTGCCTTTCACTTCTCCTATATGCCTGTCCAGAAAATGCAGGATACATTGTCCAACCATTGACACTTCATCCACAATGATGAACTTCACTGACCCCAGCTGACAGACAAATGTTTGTTTAAACTCAGATGACAAAGACGTATACACAATTCTTTTGTGTGTCAGTTTCAAAGCATGATGTACTGTAAAATCATCAATGTTGAAGGCAGGATCATCTGTTGGTGCTAGCTTTAGCACTTTCGATACTGTATGGCCACTGTTTAGGGAAGTATTGTAGAAACGTAAGAGGCTTACAAAGCATGTACCACTGTAGATTTACCAACATCAGCACAAGCGGATAAGATAACTCGCACTGGTTCTTCCCTTGTGCAAATCTTGAGCATAATGTCATTAACAAATGCTCTGTGTTCAGTTTGGAATTCATTGTGAATTTTTTTTTCACCTTTAGCTTTGTCAGCAAATGTGTGATGACCAAAATGCTCATGTTTCACTCCCAGGCCTTAATCTGAGTTTGTTTGCATTATTTTTGCACACTCAGCGGTTTCTTCATCCATTGCTTCATGTGATGCCCGCAGGGAAGACTCGAATTTTCTCAAAACCTTCTCCCATTTGGATGATTTGGGTGAGTACTCTTTCATCTTCTATCTTGTCTCATCTTGCTTGGCTATGAATTTTTTAGTCTTTCATCTTCTATCTAGTAACCCACTCAGGGGTGAGTTATTCTTCCATTTGAAAGGGCACAAAAAGGAGAACGTTTTCCTGTTTGTAGTGGTAGTCATCCCTGTCAGCCCAGTAAATGACAAATCTGATGATTTTAGAAACTTTCCGAGGGATACATTTTCCAATTAATCATGAATGTTTTTGTGTGAACCAGACATGTGACCTGTTGACTTTTCTCTAAGAAATGTCGAATACAGGTCATTAGTGTCATCGCAGAATTCCTCTTCTCTTTCATTTGGTTCAAAATCTTCCTTGAAAACAGGTTTTGTTTTCTTGTAGATGTAGTTGGACATAAGATCATCAAAACATGTTGCTTCAAGTTCCATTGGTCTCCTCGCGTATTGAGTAATTGCAGAATACTGAATGAACACATCTCCTGATGTGGGATCTAGATTGGCTAGTTCTTTCTTTGGCTTAACAACAAGTAGTCTCCTTCCTCGTGGACTAGAATTCACAAAAACAAAAGATTGACTGGAAAATTGTAATGGCATTCCTGTCATCAAGGTCACTGCTTCTTGTGCACTGACCTCTTGATCGTAGATCAGTGACTTTCTAACCTTCCTGATGAGTGTTTGAATGTTTTCCTTGCCCTCTTGTTTTTTCAATGCATGCATCACTGATCGCAACGTCCGGCTTATGAACCTGTTCCCTTTGCACATGTATGATACAATGTAGCTTGCCACAGCAAATGGATGCAAATACATTTGTACATCAATATTCGCCTTCCAAATTGTCAAAACAACAGAGTCGAATGGGTTTACATGTTGATAAAAAGGTTTTTGCTTGTATACAAGTGTTGCGTTTTTCAAGGATGAACAAATGGCCAGAATGCATTTGTCTTTGGAGATTTCACACAGTTGGAGGAATTGCTTATAGTCAATTTAGCCAGTAATGGTTCTGATTGTTGCAATGATTTTCTGAAAAATCAGATTGTTTTGTTTCTTTCCATGTTCAGATGTCTTCTCATCAAGTGGAAGAATTATGACAGCAGTGGAAATTGCTGGATGCAGAAATCCAAATGCGTAGGTCTTGGAAACTTTCTTTCTCCGGCAACAGAATGTGCACTTGAATGTTTGTAGACTTTCAAGATCATTGGGAATTTCATCCACGTGTGTTGTGACGTGTTGGTCAACAAATTGAACAATCTCATCTGAAGAGTTGACCTCCATACCTGGAGCGTTTTTCACCAACAGAAACACATGAGAGTGAGGACTATCACGATGTCGTAATTCCACAACTCCAAAGTAGTCCTCAACTTCACCAAACAGGCCATCCTTTGTCACAATCACATTTTTGAAGAAAACTTTTGCGACAATGATGAAAGTATCGTGAGGGCATGATTGGATCATGTGCAACAAGTTTTGCTTTGTCTTGGTACTCGGGCACGTCTACACTTCACAGAGCAGCAACGACATACATCAACTACGTGAATCGATATTGTTGACATTTTTCCCTTTTCAGTTGTGACCATAGTAAGGATTTTGAAGTACATCTCCATACACAAATAGAACTATACAGTTGACTGGCGATGTTTTCTTCACAATAATTACATTTGCTTGCAATGGTTTGGAAAAGTATCTTTCCAAGTTTGACAATTAATGTTAAGGTGAACGGTGTCTTCATTGCACTATCTGGAATGCTGTACGTCTTTCTGGACATTG
This sequence comes from Penium margaritaceum, assembly GCA_023375785.1. NCBI lineage: Eukaryota > Viridiplantae > Streptophyta > Zygnematophyceae > Desmidiales > Peniaceae > Penium > Penium margaritaceum. The sequence continues at coordinate 82,795 of SZWC01010100.1, forward strand.
CTGTACAAAGCTCCGCTTTAAAGAAGATGCTGTTCATCGGATCACCATGCGAGGTTACAAGGTGCAAACACATGGTCCTCCATTTTCGGACAATGGTGTATTCAAGACTTCTTTGAAATCCATCCCTAGTGCCTCGGTTGTAGAATTCTGTTTCAACGTCAGTCATTCACATGCAACGCATTCCGAACCACCAGCTCACAATGAAGCTTGAAATGCGAGGTCAATCGTTTGACCACATGCTTTCTTGACGTTGCTAATGTACATGCATCTTGTTCTTCGATGCCACCTTGCTAACATGACCTTCAGCAATGAATCTGAATAAGCAATGTTTGTTGAATGCTTTATATTTCAAATCGATTTCATACCACCAGCCGACGATGCTGTTTTGCATGAATATGATACGAGTTTGCCCACCATATACACCAACAATTCAAATGTTACAATGCTACTTTGGACATAACAAAAGTTATGATCGCATGTGAACATTTGCACCGATTTTTGACAGACTGTGTGCATGGTGGATACATCCATCCTAGCACAGCAGCGTGCAATACTTGCAACTTCCATTCAAGCCAGTACACCAACCCTTTCTCAGGCAGCAACTGCTGTTGCCCCGGACAACTATGTTTGTTCGTTTCAGTCGTAGGATGTTGACATAAACGGTGGCAATCAGAGGAAACCACAGCGGCAATCAGCAACAACGACAGCGGCAATCAGCAACAACGACAGCGGCAATCAGCAACAACAACAGCGGCAATCAGCGATAACAACAGCGGCAATCAGCGACACCACAGTGGCAACAACAGCAATAACCACATTGGCAACCACAATAGCAATCAGCGGCAACCACCAGCAACCACAGCGGCAATCAGCAGCAACCACATCGGCAATCAGCAGCAACCATCGCGGCAATCAGTGGTAACCACGGCAGCAACAACAGCAGCAATCAGCAGCAACCACAGCAGCAATCAGCGGCAACCACGGTGGAAATCAGAAGCAACCACAGCAGCAATCAATGGCAACCACAACGGCAACCCCTGCGGCAATCAGTGGTAGCCACGGCGACAACCACAGCAACCAAGAACAGCGGCAATCAGCGGCAACCACAGCTGCAATCAGCGGCAACCACAACGGCAACTCTTGCAACAATTAGTGGCAACCACAGCATCAAACACAGTGGAAATCAGGGGCACTCAGGGGCAACCACAGTGGCAATCAACAGTAACCATATCTGCAATCAGCGGTAACCACATCCGCAATCAGCGGCAGCCACAACGTCAATCAGCGGCAAGCAGAGCGGCAACCAGCGGCAACGACAGCAGCAACCACTGCGGCAATCAGCGGCAACCACAGTGGCAACTACAGTTTCTGGACAACAGCAATCAGCGGCAATCAGCACATCAATAAGCAGCAACCACAGTGGCAATCAGTGGCTAATCTAATAAGCCGTTAACCTAATCTGCGGCAATCATCAGAAACCGGCGGCTTCAAGCGGAAACCAGTGGCAACTAGTGACAACCAGCCGAACCTGCGATAAAGAAAACTAGCGGCACCTGTGAGAACGGCAAACAACGGCAATTGATGCCAACAAAAGGCAACCAGCGACAACCAGAGGCAACCAGTGGGAACAAAGGGCAACCAGCATCAACCGGTGGCAGTCAGAGGCAAATAGCAGCAACAGGGAAAATCAGCAGGTAAAGGGGGATGCAACGAGAGCAAAGGACGACGTAAGTGTGTGAGCATGATGTGTACGTCAAACATGGAGTCTGGAGATGCTAACAACTGTTCTTGACAAGGTACTGTAGTAACTTCCAAAACATGTAACAAACTTGCACTTCTTTTTACCACGTGCATGTTTTCCCTTCATAACACAAACTATCCACACAGTGATCATATGATTCACTGTCATGATTCAGGTTTACCTCCTCCGTCGTCCATTTTTTATCCTCATCTCCTTCTTTTTGAGCCTGCCGTGAAGAAACATGCTGCCACTTGGCAGAACCACGTAGTGAAGTTCATCACTAACGTCAAGAATTTGGCGACATCATCTAAGCACGAAAATTCATCACACTACCACGCGGTCGGTACACAAAATTTTCTTAAAACTGACCAGTGATTTGCATATGACTCACAGACAGAGTCGCCTTGTCACCTGTGCCTTTCAATCATTAGAATGTCTTTGTCATGAACTCAAGCACTAACAACTTCCCTTGTTCGGTCCATTTACAGGATTTGCATACTGGATGGAACAAGGATGAGGAGAATGTTGCACCACGGGATGTTATTGGAGCATCAGCTATTTACTACATCTGTTGTGACAACTACAGTGCGTTGATGGCTCCATGTGGTCACTCACTGGATGGCAGTCATGCACCCTTCTGGTACAACAGGTGCACTGAACAGCCAAACAACGATTTCTGCAAGGACAATTTGTTCCTCTGAATAGTAGCAGGACCTGTACTTGCAGATATTTAAAGTTGACAGCTTGTATTTCGGTCAGGCCATGCTGAATGGGATTACTATTCTGTAGATCCTCTTTGCTGGAAGATTTCTCAAGCATCATGAGTAATGCTTTAGGTGAATGATGTTGTTAACCATTGATGCAAAAAATGTTGTTTTCTACATCTTTTTCTAGTTTTGAGGTGTTCATCTCGTTCATAAACATGTGAAGACTTCATTAACGACAATCCTCAAATAAAAAGCGCATACATAATGTACTTCCTAACACCTTGATTCTTTTCATTGACTGTCTCTGTTGTAAGTTTTTGACAAATCCCTCTTTGAATTTACTGTTTGGGATCAGTCTTGTACGTGCTCCTTCCTGCTAGATTGAAAAAAAGATGGACAACAATGATGCAGATGCCTAATGATATAAACCAGTGTTCCAACATGAACACATCAATGTATTTGTTTGTAAACCTGTGCCACTATGACTACCTGTTTACACCATTGGAAAACATTTGGTTGCATTGTTATCCACATATGTCAGTATCAAAAACAGGAAGTAAAGCATTTCATAGTACATTTGAACTTCATCGTGCTTACAATGTGCACGATGTATATCATGGTCAGCATCTACATTGATCCGTTATCTCTACTGAGTTTTGGGTCACTTGCTTTGTTAGCCACGGGTTTTGTATTCTACTGTCTTAGGTGATTTGACTCGCAACTTATTTGTCCTAGTTGTCCGGTCACAAAACTGGTTTGCACTTGGTGGCCCCGACATCCGAGAGTAGTTCCTTTGTCAAGATGTACAAATCGCCAATTTATTCTCAAACCAATGGATGAGATCTTTCGTAACCTGAGAATGTTTCCGGGTGAGTTCTATGTCTATGGCATACTATGGAAACATTTTAGAGGCAAGGCTAAGCCCAATCTAGGTCTGGTTGATACACATGTTTGATTAGGAAAAACTAGAACTTAGGGCATTTTCTTTATTAGTCCTAACCAATGAAAAGAATAAAACAAATGAAATGGATCACATGAATTTCATTCCATCAACCTATCGATGGTTTCATTTTTTTTTGCTTTGAGGCAGTTTTTTTTTTTTTCAGTTGAATTAATACTTCCATAAAGTTATCCTTAAATTTGAATTATACGAATAAAGATACTTGCAAGAAAACAAACGTATTCAAATTTAAGCTGATATAATTTTCCTTCAGGAATAGAAACAATCAATACCAAAAAAATCATAGATCATAATGAAGCCTTACATAACTAGAATACTTTAGTTTCCACACCAAGTACTGTATCCAAATAGAATGTTGTAGTAGTTAGGTTTCATTTCAATAAGCAACAACAGGAAAATGATCCTAAACTCCTCACAAATTTACTTTAAAAGTTTTCTTCAAAGTATAATTGAAATGTGATGCATTCATTTATGACGGGAAGTATTAGAATACGCTATAAATTAAAAAAAAACATGATTCAGAAATGCACGATTTTAATCTACAATGAAAAATCTTGTATAATCTTTGCGTAAAACTACCTTGTACATAGCCTTTAACTAATGAAGGAATAAAAAATCAAACATGAGTTTGAAAAAACGCGTTTTTCACAATAAAATGTTTCATAAAAATCATTTAGTTAATGGTTAAATTTCAGATCTAATGATTTACAAACATGAAAAATTCATTTCATTACTTTTTATGAGGAAACTTTTCAATTAAATTTTTGAATCTACTTTGATTTTCATTTGATAAACTTGTTACTCAATGATTTTGAAAGTATCTTACATTTTAAGGAATGTTTTGAGGGGATGTTGTAATAAAAACTTAATTCTAGAACGCTTATCACAAACCATTGTAACAAGTCATAGATTTTCATAAAATCAGAAGAACTCACTAAAAGATTGATACTTATACATTGTTTCAGCATATACAACAAGTAGTTTTTTAAACTCAACTTGTTCATCCATCTACAAGAATATCATGTACAGAGAAAATGTTTCTAAAAGGATGTAGTTATCATAGATAATTAGATCCTTCTAGGAACAATTCCACTTAACTGTTTGAGTTTCATGATTCATCCACAATTTATACCCATAATCACAAGTATCCCATCCTTGAGAAAATATTAAAGATAATGTCCCCTTCTAATGTTTTGTTTAAATTAAAAAATTAATGATTTATTTAAGATTTTTTATTGGCATAGATGATTTAGTATTAAAATATGTAATGTTTGATGTTCAATGAATCTATTTAATGTTTTTATCCTTTTCTTTACCTCAAATCATACTTGTTTTTTTTTCATGTGAATTGTTACATTTATTGCTACAATGAATCTTATTTGTGAATATTTTTAATATCCTTTGAAATAGTCTTTATTGTAGGAATTTTGAAAACGTCCTTAAACTTATACTTTAATAAAATATCAATATGTTGATGGAATTGAATGTATATGATACACGTTTTTTTAATCATTTTTCTTACGAAGAATGGAAATAATGCCTCCAAAATTTCTTTTCATAAAGCAAACATTTGTATTAACTGGACCTCGATTGGGCTTAGGTTTTCCTAAAAAATGTGTCCATACTATACGTCTAGGATTCTCATAGAAGCATTATTTGCTCACGAAATATCTCATCTAATGATTTGAGAATAGATTAGATGTTTGTACATCATTTGCGACAAAGGGATTAACTAGCGCTTGGAGATCGGGGCTACTGATTGCAAATCAGTTTTGTGACTGGAAAACTAGGACAAATCAGTTTTTATTCAAACAACCTAAGGCAGTAAAGATTTCTAACTCGTAGCGAACGAAGCAATGGACCCCTGAATTTTTCAGTCATGTACAGTTGTCCTACATGAATGCTACTGCGACACTACACTACGATGTTTTTCCCACACACATCTTACAAATGCATACAACATATCTTATAGAAATTTATGAATGTTATGTAAAGAGTCTATCAGAGAGAAAACACATCTACTCTGACTAACAAAGAACATATCATGATATTGATGTATTGAATGTAGTGGATCAACAACAAACATATTTGTGTGTTGGACGTACCATTGGCATCATCCTAGAATGCTTCAACTCATTCTACCATCCATAAAAAGTTCTTGCAAAAACAACATGCCACACTTGTCAATGCATTGAACAGATTGCATATAGCCAGTGCATTGCTCCACTTCACAAATACAACATTACATCTTCTTTTTCCTCCTTCATCCATCCTCACCCTCAGCATCCTCTTTATTTCCTTCCTCCTCCCTATCCTTTGTATCCCCTTTTGCCTTTCATTATCCGTCTCCAACTTGTTGTTCCCCTATACATGGGAACATAGAAGAACTTTCAGGTGCATCCGAACTCTTGCCGCGCCCTCCATCCAATGCGTGAAGCTGATAGGGTTTATTCCCCTCACTCTTTCATCCGAGCTTTGACCAAGCCTTCGATAGGCTTCACTCATACTTTTGAACAGTGGCTTGGCCAAGGCCTCACAAACTACTTCTGCGACTCGACAGATCTGTACATGGAATGCGTGAGCAGCTTTCACCGCTTGCTCACTGATGCTCCTTGCCCAAAAAAGGTACGATGGAGAGGGAAACTTTGTGTTTGCTTCCTTGTTCCACCTCAAACTCCAGAAACTAGACTCTCACACAAATCCACGCATCCACGTACTTGTGGACCACCTTTTGTCTTCAAAGCGATGCCACAGACCAGCTGGTTGGTTGCCAGTCAGGCCTCCTTGCTGTTGCCTCCACAACACTGCCCCATGTTGCGCAATTCTTTCCACCAACATTTCCAGCTCCAGAGGCCACACAGATCCTCCTTCAAACCCATAAAATGCACTGTCCATGTGCATGCAGTCAGATGACCGGCTGTGGATCAATCAATGCGTAGGTGTTCGAACAGATCAAATCAAACGCCACCCGTCAATCTCACTCAACCATCGCACGTCCGCCAACGGTGCCCCGTCGATGTTTCAAGTCATTGAGTGACGTCCGGTTCGACACACGACCACCGGACAGTTACCCCCACTTTTTCTGTTCAGCACAGTGACTTACCAGATCCCAGAATAGCACATAGTAGCAGTCAATTTCATTTGCAGATATGTAGTACACAAAATCAGGCATGCAGCATATCGTTGGAAAGCTCAAGGGATGAGCTTTATTCCTGAGGCCTTGGCTAAGGCTCTTGAATCTGGTAATGTGTGTAGTACCTGGCTTAGTTTTCTGGCCGTGTGTTTACTTGGAGTTACTGGATTTGGAGTTAATGAGTTTCAGTTGAATGTCTTCAACTATGTTCCTGTGTAACTGATTCAATTGACCTCTGAGGTGATCCTGATTACAACAGTAAACACAAGTGTGGACCTAAGAAATCTGAGCACTTTTCATGAACATTTGAGCATCAACCGCCATGCACTTTCTTACCATGGATGCATGTCGTAGACACACCATACATCATCAATACGGACCACTATTAACTAACTAAAAAGCTCTTATATCACTTATCTGCATTTGCCATATCATACCACCCACCTCAACAAGCCAGAACAGATTCAAAATAGTACAACAGAAAAAAGATGGACCATCTATGACAGTATATGCGAGTCTTGTTATGCCACCAGACAACATGTATCCACTCACGGTCCAATGCCTTGAACAGGTTCCTCGTTCGGCATTGTTGGTCCAACCCCACTCAAGCGTCGATGTGAAAAACACGTGTGGAACACATGAAACCACATGCATTCGTAGTTCAGAATCACAAATCTCACTACTATCTCAAATGCAGGATGCTTCACATCATTGTCACAAAACTTACTAAAGCAGAAATTGTAAATTCGGAAGTTTCCATTTGAAGAAACATAGATTTCTGCAAGCAAAATCCTCATCCTCCAAAAATTCCACCATTTGCGCTTCCATCTTTGCACTGGCCTTCAGCCTCCCGCCAAAGTCCAGATGTTCGTCCTGTTCAGATTGCAGCCGTTGATACGCTCGCTCCTTTTGAGTTTCCAGCCGCAGATCTTCACGAGTCTCATGTGCCAGCATATCCTTATTGTAAATTTCATGAGTATCATAAGCATCAGGATCAGCTCCCAGCACCTATGCTTGAAAAGCACGGGGCAGATCTCTTCCGCTATTATGCCACTCTTCTCTCAGTCTAGCCTGCATGATAGGATCACCTGCAGGCAGCCGCTCTTTTTCTGGTAAAACTGTGAAGAGGATTTCACCAAGCCTTATGAAAGTGCTGGACTCACTAGTTGTACCACCTTTTGCATCATCTAGAATCTCCCTTCCTACAAGTACACTGAGAGGACCACACAAATCTTCAAATTGCCTTGGATCTCATCCAGTCAAAACAAGGCACTCATTGTGGAACTCTTTTGACTTTTCAAATGAAGTCACCAGACTCGGAAATAGTATTGCTTTGACAGTGTCTTCCATAAGTTTGTTCATGATAGCTGATCCTGATGGTCTACACGGCCAACGAGGGATGTGGCCAAAATCCGGACCTGCATATTCTTTTCCTGCTTGCATTGTTGGTACACATTCAACTTCACGGAATGTGACTCCTTGCCCAACCGACACAGCATACGCCCTTCCTGAATTCCTGGCTGAAAACCGTGAAAATGTATCTCCAAAGTCATCCTCAATCACTTGATACAAATGTGCCCTATCCAGCGGGGGAATTACGTTAACTTGCTGCATTGTTATACCTCCAGGAGGAGTCTCCAACGGCTGTTGTCGAACGCTCAATCGTTCTTCCCTTTGGCAACAGCTACATCAATTTCCTCTGAAAAACTCCTATCTGCCTCAAATTGCAACGCTTGTCTCTCGACTGTTGTTGATGGTCTACGATCTCCACTTGCATACCAGTCACTTGGACCAGCTTCATGTGGAAGAAGATGTCTTTCCTCATTCCCGTCATCTGGGACCTTCTCTTTACCCTTATCTTTCTCCATTTTTACAGGCTTGTCACTATCATCCTCCAAATCTGCAGGAAAGGGAGGGCGTGAGGCTGACCCCGTTGTCTCAAGAGAGTCACTCTCACCCGACTTCTCAGCAGACTCCATTTCACACACACACTTCTGTCGGTAGCATACAAATGCAGGACTCATCCCTTGGAAGACACCACAAAGTTGCTTTATCACACAAGGACCATCAAGGAGACACGACTCGCAATGCAATGTACCTACTCAACCCTCCAAAGTTTTACTTTCCTGGAATTCACAGCTACGGTAGTGACAAGGCCAAACTCGGCCTCATTGATCAGCTTCCATGGCAGCTCTAATGGATCGTAGACCAGAGGACTTCACTTACGAAGCCAACTGATGGCTGATGTCAGTCGTCGCTTCATTGACATCATCCAGAATTCCGCTGTCCCAACTTCACGCGTTACAACATGATCTGGAATACCCAGAGAATGTGATATTGTTCCTCCTTGTGCACCTTACTTTTCCACTTCAATATACATGCTAACATAGAACCCAACATGACTTTACAAAAAAAGATGATTTTGATTCAATTTCAGATTGACTCCATGAAGTTTCATGAATGTCCGTATTCTTTAACTGTACAATGTATTCCATTTGGAAACGGCATCCTTAGACAATGTTCTACTTTTATTCCTATGAATATCAACTTCAAGAACACTTACATTTCTATAGGAATAATGCTACCAATACCAGCTTACCTCAATTGAATAGTATTCACACCAACGCTGTCTTCATACATCACATCCAACCAACAAACAACACAAATCATCTTCATTCATGTTTTCCATTATATGAATGAATAATAATCCATTGAAAACCTTCACAGATATTGTCAGAAAATTAACATTCCACACGTTTTATTCTATGATTTTTCCAACCTCATTCCTTTTCATTTTTGTTACCTTTACACATCATTTACATATGTATACGGCTCATGAATACTATGTAACCTGTTGCACAAGTATTGTGCAACATTTTTAACTTCTTTTCTTTCTTGCCGGTGAGTTTGATCTTGCTGCGAGCTTGTCCATTGGATGAACTCGTCCATCGGCAGGCTTGCCGATTGGCGCGCTTGCCAATTGGCGAGCTTGCCCAACGGCGAGCTCCACCACGAGCTCATCCCATGGGAAGCTTCAAAGAAGCTTCCCGTCCACTGCAATGGGGACACCGGCGGCTGCTGCTGCCGCTCTGGCTGCCCCTGCTGCGCGCGCTTCTACTGCTACGGCTATGGAGCGCAATTGCAGCTGCCACCACGCGTGGCTGTTGTTGCTACCGGCTGCTGCTGCTGTTTTTGGAGCTACGACTGCTACTGCAGCTTCTGCTACGGCTCCTGCTACAACAATGCAGCTACGGCTACTGCTACGGCTAATTCATTCTGGCATTGCTACTACTGCAGTTCGCCGCTACTGTTGTTACTGTTGCTAGTGCCCCTGCTGTGGCTGTTGCTCGCCGCCGCTGCAGTTTCAGCTGCTCGCCGCCGCTTCTGCTATTGCTGCTTTTACTGCTGATGTGGCTGCCGCCCACCACCCCTGCTTCTGTAGCTACCTGCTGCCACCACTGCTGCTACGGCTGCTGTTGAGGCTACTACCCTCCGTTGCTGCTGCTTCTGCAGCTACTCGCTACCATCACAGCCGCTGCTGCTGCTGCTACTGCTACTGTTGCTGCTACGTATGCTACCCGCAGCTACTGTTATTGTAGGTACTCCCCGCCGCATCTGCTGCTATGGCTACTGTTGTGGATGTGGCTTGCGGCTGCCGCCGCTGCCTCCACTGCCTCCTCTGCAACGCAGTTGTGGTGGATCCTCCTAGGACCCGTTGTTGCTGTTGTGGATGGCTGCCTCTGCTGCCACTCACTACTGTTGCTTCTCTTGCGTCTCTGCTGTATAGTACAACGTGCTGTGGCTCATTCACTCTGATTCCAATCTAAAACAGCCAGGAAGGTTCCTAGCATTCTTGCCACTGACAGGGCGTCATTGCTCACTCAGCTCGCGGTGTCAACACAGATCGGACGCGAAACGGCAAGGGTTTGGCTAGGCGACACAAACAGAGTGTCAAATGCGCTTCCATAAAAAACACATGCAGAGAGAGTTACAACAATGAGCCACAGCCACCAAAATAGTTGTGAGGCCTGGTGCACAACCAGCGCAACCAGGGACACATTTGGCTGCGCATCATGCGCAGCTTGCGCAAATCTATGCAAACTGCCAGAACGGCCCCGTTGAGGCTAAAACACTTGCCCGGTTGTAACTTCAAGCACAGGCATCAGAACGACTTGTCGTTTGAACCAGAGATACCAGCATGACAAGCCGGACACATTCGTAATGTGCAAGACTGGTCTCCTCGTGACCCCAGAACACATCTTTGGGTGCCCGTGTCTCGACCGACATGTAAGGTACATAACTAATCGCCGGGCAACACGTCATGAGCTCCCGATACGCACACACTGGTTCAAGGCTCTGGGTCTCCACATCGCACCGGTATGACCCACCAGGTGCGCGGGTCTCGACGAGCACAACCTCAGGTCTCCTCGTGACCCTACAACATGTCTTCGGGTGCCCAGATCTTGACCACCGAGAAAACTGTAACAGCTACGCACTCACAAACCTGGATGCTGGAACACAACAAGTGCATCACATCGACAATGTTGTAGGTGATAAAGTAGTCTCGGGATCTCCAAAAGACATATGGTGCCACAGTCATTGTGTGGAGCGGTGTCGGCTCAAAGCCCACAGAACAACATGCTAATCAGACATGTGGTGAATGGGGGAGTGTGGAGGAAGAAAGTGAGTGAGAGGGGAATGGAGGTGATAAGATCACCATTTTGTGATGTGAGCCGTCCTCGTTTGTTTGTACAACGGAGAGTGACCGCACGGCCACGTCCATGCCCATGCATATCCCTTATGCCAACCCAGCTGAAACTAGGACACCACCGTGGTGTTCCACTAATCCACAACTTCTGGAAAGCTGCCACGTCTCTTTGAGAAATGCTGAAACATGCTTGTGTTGTTTCTGTAGACTCAGTTTTGTTGTGATGTGATCCATCCCTGTCTGTTTGTACAGATTACTGTGAGCACTTGGCCGTGTCCATGATTGTGTGGATTCCTAAACCCAGCTGGCACCGGAGAACCGTTGGGTGGTCGTCCACCCACCAGTAGTTGCCAAGCAGCTGCCACGGCGTCCCAGGTGCTTGCTAGGACACTCTGCAGTTTTTTCTCACTCTCTGAGTTTTCCTGATGGACAGGCTCTTGAGCCCGAATCCTATGTTTTGCATTCTATGTCCACCAATCGTTGTTGGATCCACACATGTATGCAGATATGCCCGGCTCAAGACTTTGCATCTGTAGGTTCAGACGGTTCTGCTTTTAGATGCTTGTACACAGAGTTACAGCCAAAAACATGATTTTGGCCAATTTTAGGACAAACTGACATGGCCATGTACATTACCCGCCTTGCGCTGCGGTAGATGTTCATACTCTGTGCTTGTCATTTCTCATCTCTGACTGGATGCTAAAGCTATTGAAGCTTATGATACTCTACGCGTCTCCTGAGTCCAACCCTTGTTGCTTCGTGTAGCTGCTTGCATGCTAGTGTGTCAACTGACTGGACAGTGCCGCCACGTCAGTGACAGCAAGGATAGGAAACTTCCTTGCGTCTTGTGAGGATTTTTTAGTGGAATGGCTGTGGGTCCAATTTGCATGTTTTTACATCCTGTATCAGCCAATATTTGCCGGACTAGGACATGTGTGCATTTGTAACACCCGACTTTGTTGTGATGTGAGCCGTCCCCGTCCATCTGTACAACTTACTGTGACCACTCGGCAGTGCACATGCTCATGCAGATGCCTGATGCGGACCCAGATGTCACTGGAGGACTGACGGGTGGTGGCTCCACCCAGTAGCAGCTGCCAGGCAGCTGCCACAACGTTTCGGGTGCTTGCGTGGGGTGCTCTGCAGTTTTTTTGTAATTGCTAGAGTCTTCTCGGTCAGCTCTTGAGCCTGATTTGCATTTTTTACATTATGTGTCCACAAATCAATGCCATACATGTGCATGTTACCAGTCGTAGTGTCCAGATCAAGATTCTGCATCTATAGCTTCAGGTAGTGTAGTGTTTGGAAGAGCGTGCACAGAGTTACTGCCAAAAAGAAAAGTTTTGGGCCAGTTCTAGGACAAACTGACACTGTAGCGTGCATCACCTGTCGTACACCACGGTAGGTAATTATGTTTTGTGCTATTCAGCTGTCATTCCTCCCTGCATTAGTAAATTATTGGATACTACAAGATTTTGCCCATCTTTCTAGCCTAACCCTTGCTGTTTTTTGCACCTGCTTGCTTGCTAGTGCATGAGCTGACTGGACAGTGTTGCCATGTTAGCAACAAAAAGGCTAGGAAGCCTCCTAGAAAATTCTCTAGGTATCAGAGCAGCGAGAACTTTCTTGCTGAACTATGACATAGAGACACAGCATCGGCGGCAGCAGTGAGAATTACCGTAGCAGCCGTATCCTGGGACCGGTCGCAGAAAACATCAGCAACAGTCGTCCAACGTGAGTAGCAGCAACACTACTACACAACTGCTAAAGCAGCAGTGGCAACAACAATTTTCAGCAGCCACACAAAGAGGCAGTGGAAGCACTGGATAGCAGCACCAGCCTGTCTGGTTATGACCAGTGACACAAAAAAAAATGGAGAAGTAGCGGCATCGACAGTGAGCAGCAGCAGCGGTAGCAGTAGCTGCGGGCAGCAATAGTAGTGTGGGGGCAGCAGCAACAATAGCAGCAACAACATTGCACCAGCAGCAACAGCTACAGCAGCGGAGCAACAGCAATGGATGCACCAACAGAAATTACTACACAGCAGCAGTCACGGCTGCTGTACTAAACAGCAATGCCACGCACCACTGTTGCACAGCAGCTTTGCTATGTAGCTGCGCAGAATCTCCGTAGCTGTGCACGGGGGTGACGAGGTCCTCTCCTCCCAATTTCTTTGTCACCCAGATTCCGCATGACTTTCCAAAGAAAAAAAAAAGGAAAGGGCCACATTCATTCGCATTGTTTGCACTAGTGATTTTTATGTTGGAGTTTTTTTTGCTGGCGTTTTTTTTGCTGTTTGTACTGACTTTAGCATTTTGGGATCAAAACATCATTCTATGTCAGCCTTTCAAGTCCTCAAGAAACATCGGCGGTTTCTTGTTCCAATGTTTTTCACGTTCGGACCCATACCAAGTGCTCCCTTTGGTGCCTAGAGACAACAAGTAGAAGGGGCCTACTGATCCTTCCATCTCCGGCTCCATGTTTGACACATCTAGTCGTTGCTTATAGGCCATCGGCTCCCTGTTCCAGGCACAGGAGGACATCCAGGCGACCCAAGTGGCCACCCTGGAGGAGATTCTCACTATGCTACAGAGGATGCTGCAGCTTTTACTAGCCGCAGCCAGTGCACCTCAGCAGGAAGTTCAGCAGTGGGACATGCAGCAGGAGGGCGTGCAGCACCAACTGCCGACTAGAGACAACAACAGTAGTAACGACAATGATGGTTAACAGTAGCAGTTACAAAGCCCTTGAGTACCGGGTTTCCATGCTTCTGGCCTCCAGGGGTGAGAGGCCATCGGGGGGATGGGCCGTCTCCAGTTGGGTCAGCGGCCTACTCCCACACAAGATTCTGGGTGACCTGCGCCTTTATTCTCCCCGTGCCGCTCTCCTGGAGTGTCCTTTGCTGGGCTTCCAATTCTCCATGCCCTCAAGCGTGTCCCTGAGGTCATCCTTCCCACAGATTGGTGGCCGAAGGACTTCGAGACTCTGCCACAACACTATAATAGCGATGTTGAGCTCGACGCCTAGGAGATCCTCGTCTAGGTATGGGCTGTTGTGAAGGGTGTTTGTCCACATTACTTCAGCAAGTATCACACGACCGACCTCCACCAGGCACAAGTTGCGGCGAGAGCCATGCACGGCTTGATCTACGTCATGCCTCAGGACGTTGTTGTCGACTTGTGCCCGTTTTTGTGGGCCCCTCATAGATGCAGTGGACCTTCGCCGTGGTTGAGAGTTGTTCTTGACCCTTCTTGTAGCGGAGACCCCCACGATGATGACGGCATGTCTCCGGGAGTTCAGGTCCCTTCGACAGGGTCCCTCTGATTTTGCAGTAGCCTACTAGCAGCAAGCCATGAATATCTAAACTCGCCTCGGGACCATCAGCGGCTCACAGCTTGGAGCTGCTCCCTTGGGCCCATCAGTACTACCTGTAGCGGATGGCCGCATGTGAGGCTGCCCAGGCCCATCAGGCGAGTTCACTGGTTGCCGCAAAGACTGCCTCACCAACAACAGCTCCCCTCCTCGATGCCTCGGCCTAATCCTCCTCTCTGTCGCCCTCCTCCCAGGACGTGGCTGCCGTTGCGTAAGGGAAGAAGGGAATACGGAGCCGTGGTAAGGGGAAGCAGTAGCAATAGCCGCAGGAGTAGCATGCACAACAATCCACTGCTATAACTTTCGAAGCACTCATCGCTACATGGAGTGCGTACGGCCCCTTGACTGGACGCGGATCATGCGTGGCCTTCAGGCCGCGGGTTTCCAGCGGACGGCTTACTCCAGTGCCACCCAGACCGGCCATGTGTTCACGAAGACAGCTGACCCTCCACTCACCTCTAGTGACTGCAATGCTGCAGACGCCCGTGACCACATCATTATGGAGATTCTTCACCTTCTGGCACTCCGTACTCAGAAAGGTGCACGTGTGGTGAGACTGTTATGTGGTCTGCAGTGTGCTTTAACTGTTGTGTTTGTGTCCCGTGATGATGCGTGCGGGGAGAGTCGTCTGTCTGTGATTATGCATTTATGGTCAATCACCCAAAAACTACACACTGATGAAGTAGTGTACAAAATTGGGGCATAGTGGAGGATGTTTCCAGGAAATGAGCTACCATTAATAGGAACGCTTCGAGGAAGTTTCATGTGAATCCTTAATACACAGAAACTTCAATGTATATTACCCTGGAACTTTTGTTGAAATTCCTTCAAGTTCTCATATCCTTCAAATTATTCTCAATAGAAAATAGCTTGATTGGGGATTTGGGGTTTTATTCCTTTACTTTCCGGGACACCTGCTAGGCCCGGCGGTAGCGGGGCCTGGCATGTTCCCTTTCGTTTAGCACGGTATCTGCCCTAACCCAACGATTCAACCCATTTAACTACAGGGTTTGATACCCCCCCCCCCCCCCCCCCCCCCCCCCCCCCCC
>SZWC01010101.1:0-10150 GCA_023375785.1 Penium margaritaceum
AGTGGGGACCCTGGCACAAAGGCTCTCGGCCTGTCCACTTCCGCCATCATCGCAGACCTTCATCCAGGTTCTGCACTGGGCTACGCCATGCTTCATCACGAGCATCGGCATGCTGTTGTGGCTGCACTTGCCCGCATCCCACCTGGGGCTCGTGATGCACACGCCCTTACAGTCCGGTCCACAGCGCGCCCAGAGGAACCTTCCACCCTACGCGAGGCTCGAGCCTCTCTTGAGGCTGCACATTGGGATGCTGCCTGCGCCGAGGAGCTCGCTGCCATCCGACAGCACCACGTGTTTGACCTCGTCGACCTTCCTCCAGGTCGGAAGGCCATCGGTGCCAAGTGGGTCTTTCGGCGCAAGTGGAAGCCTGACGGGTCCTTGGACAAGTACAAGGCCCGCCTTACAGCAAAGGGGTTCGCGCAGGTCCCTGGAATCGATTACGACCAGATCTTCGCCCCAGTCGTTCGGTTCTCCACTAGTCGGGCACTCTTCAGCCTGGTTGCCCAGCATGGGTGGGAGCTACATCAGATGGACGTGAGCAACGCATTCCTCCACGGATCACTAGAGGGTGAGGAGCTCTACATGACGCAGCCCCCAGGCTTCGACGACGGCACTGGGAGAGTCTGGCGGCTGCGGAAGGCCCTCTACGGCCTGAAGCAGTCACCTCGATGCTGGAACCAAGAGATCAGCACCACGCTTCTCCGTGGCAGCCTCCAGCGTAGCACCGCTGACCCCGCACTGTTTATCAGCCTGAGAGGTCAGACCTTCGCCGCGGTTCTGGTCTACGTCGATGATCTCCTCATTGCGTCGCCAGACACGGTCCATCCAGCGCGTCAAGGATTTGCTGCACGCCGCCTACCAGATGAAGGACCTTGGCTCTGCCCGAGTCTTCCTGGGCATGGAGCTTGAGCATGATCGCCCCCAGGGCATCCTGCACGTTCACCAGGCTGCCTACGTGCAGACCCTGTCCACTCGCTTCGCCGAGGACCTGCCACTCGTGCCGAGCGCATCCTCACCCATGTCGCCCGATGGCCAGGTGAAGCTGAAGAGTCCTGGCCCAGCTGTTGTGGGGGAGCCAGTTGACGTGACCACGTACCTGCGAGTCATCGGGTCACTATTGTTCCTGGCGACGACGACGCGTCCAGACATCGCGTTTGCCGCCAACCTCCTGGCCCTGTTCTCTCAGGAGCCGCGTCACCTCCACCACGAGGCCGCGATCCGAGTACTGCGCTATGTCATCTCGACTCCTCGGCGAGGACTCATGTTCCGCCGTCAACCGTCTGTTGTCGCAGTGGGCTACACCGATAGCGACTGGGCCGGCAGTCCGGACGGTAAGAGTCGCACAGGCTGGATCTTTCTGATTGGCGGCATGGCTATGTCCTGGCGCAGTGGCAAGCAGGGGTGCATCGCACGCAGCACTGCTGAGGCTGAGTACGTGGCTCTTGGGTCAGGCGCGTGTAAGAGTGTGTGGTTGCGTCGTCTGTTGTCCGAGTTGCATCAGTCTGTCCCATCCATCACGTTGCATTGTGACAATGAGAGTGCCATGGCCATCGCCGACAATGACGGCGTGCATCACACACGCACAAAGCACATCAACGTTGAGTATCACTATGTGCGTTCATTGTTGCATGACGGCAGCATCAGCATCGTGTGGGTTGAGACAGCACGGCAGTTGGCTGACTTCCTGACCAAGGCACTGAAGCGCGACTCGTTCAAGAAGGCTGTGAGTTTGGTCAGTGTACGTCCGTGAGTGGCTCTCTCTTTATCTCTGCCTGCGTCTCTGCATGCCCTGGGGGAGTCTGGATGTTGACCATGTCCCTGTCCGCCCATGTGCACTGCGCCTGTGAGTCATGCGGGAGTGTTGGTTTTTTGCGCCTCTCTCATTGTGCTCTGTTGTGTCCTCCCGGCTTGTGTACATCGGCGTGCAGAGGACTGACGGCGAGACGCGACGCTGATGGAGTGTCGTCCGGTGGAGCCGACGCACGCTGAGGTCTTCTCGCAGTTCGCTGGAGCCTCCTCTCTCAGGCGACACGCTCAGCTCCATCGGCAGGCCTCCTCGGCGGTCGTGCTGCCGGCGGTCATTGACACCGCATTTGCTGCTTGCGTGCGTCCAGCGCGTCCCATTGCGTCTGCGTCGTCATGCACTGCCTAGGGTCCCAGTTGCATGTTGTATGGCCCTGTTTGGCAGCACAAACCGTTGTGGGCACTATCTGGGTTTAGGCTGCCATAACTCCTCGCTACTATTTTTCTAGCANGGCAGGCCTCACCGAGAAAACCTGCCAGCCTGAACTGAGCTATTTTCTGATTGGCTGTTGAACTGAGTAACAAGCTCTACAGAGCTGGGGGGGGCCTAGAACTTGGAGGGGTCTCCCATTGTTGTTCATTCTTCATTCCTAATCAGTCACTTACAGTTCTTAGCTGCTTTCTGGCGCTAACACTGGCGCGCGCATTTCTGAGTAACAAACCCAGAGCTTCCAGACTTAGACTCTAGAGCAGCAGACTGAGGGGGCAGCTGACTTAAGCAACGAGCGTGGAAGCCCGCACGCTGCATCAACAACGCTGCTGTCCCAACCTGCTGCCTAGGCTATTCCATTTAACTCATCCCATCCGTCACCCACATGCCAGGACCCACGTTCGAGCCACGTGGCACACCTCGCGCTACATAACGGGTCCATATGTTCGACGAGGTCAAAACCCCGTTCACAAGACATGCACGGATCACATCGAACTAATCAGTCAGTGGGCAGGTGGACGATAGTCATTCATTGTGCCCCCTCCAATCTCTCGGTCATGGCTCCATTGCTTTCGATTCTCCTCTCAACAATGTCTTCTTAGTCAGTCACACCGTGTCTCGTCGTTTGCCAACCTCCAGCTGTTGACACATCCTCGAACCTCTCACGGATGTGCATGTGGAAATCCTAACACAGAAGGTTGGGGCAGCAGCGTTGTTGATGCAGCGTGCGGGATCCCATGCTAGTTGCTCAAGCTGCCCCCTCAGTCTGCTGCTCCAGAGTCGCAGTCTGAGACCTCTCGTGTTGTCATTCATAAACGCGTGCGCCGGAGTTAGCGCCAAACAACAGCTGAAAACTGGAAATGATTGATTAGGAAGTGAGAATAAGCAACAATGGGAGACCCCTCCAAGTTCTAGCTCCCCCCCCAGCTCTGTAGAGCTTGTTACTCAGCTTCTAAGCCAATAAAAACAAGGGTGCAAAGCTGCACGCAAGGCGTGCATGGGTTACAAAGTACGATTGAAATACATATAAAATGAATTGAGAAGAAAAAAAGAGATGGGAAGGAAAATGAGTTTTAAACATTGATTTCGGTGAAAATGCCGATTACCCCCTGTTTTGTCACCCATGACCCTCATATACCCCTCCGTCGGAACAATAAGCCCCATCCGCCCCTCCGTCGGAACGATAAGCCCCATTCGCCCCTCCGTCGGAGCGATAAGCCCGATCCGCCCCTCCGTCGGAGCGATAAGCCTCATCCGCCCCTCCGCTGGCACGATAAGCCTCATTCGCCCCTACCCATGAACAATAAGCCCCATATACCCCTCGATCGGGTTTCGAAGTAAAACCGTAGAATATGCCATAAAATAAGCCTAATATACCCATGGTTTGTGATGTGACGCAAGACGACCAGCGAAACGGAACCCTACCCTAGACACCTGTTGCCGAACGTAAATGCTTGCATCTGCGTAGAGGCTCGGCATGGTACCGTCCCGACACATGCGGCTCCCTGCTTAGGGGTGCGATCTGCCACACATGACGACTGTTTGCTTTTCAAATACTCCACCCGTACTCGTGTCATTTGCGACGTCAAACCCGTACATATGTTCTGCATATATAACAGTGTTCGTCGAATTCGACTACTTCCTTCTCCCGTAATCGAGAGTACACGTAGCAAACCCCCTTGCGACATGTCCAAAGTTCGACATACGCGTCCTCTGCCACCGTTGCAGCGCTGGGGTGACCGTCCACCCACGGTGCATAATCCTTCCAGTTTTTGGCGCAATGTGCCCCCCCCCCTCCGCCCATGGATCACGGAACTGCGGTGGCGGAGTGGGCAAACATAAAGCACGCATGGGACATCATCAATCCAAATACACCCGCGGACCCATACACCATGTGTTGGCAGTTGGGCGTCAAAGCACCCCATGCTCGCCCGTTGTACTGCCCACCGAATTGGGCGCCATGGATATCGGTGTGGCCACTCTCATGTTCGAGGCTGTGATGAACGTCAGCGTTTCCCTATGTCTTCTGTCATATTGACGACTATGTGCANCCAACCTTTCCCTCATTATTAGTGTGAAATTAAGGAACAAAGTGTCCTCTACTTTACGGTTATTGTCTACGTTTACATGACTATTACGGCAGACAAAGCAGGATTCATGTGTTGCAAAAACGTAACGTTGAAGTGGGCTGTTTGGTATGTACTATTTACGACTGTCTAGCACTATGATCCCCTCAATGTAATTATCCTCAGCAACACATTAGGTGTAAGGTAATGTACTCAGCGTATGCTTTAGGGCAGGGTGTAGAGTAAAAATGCACTCTTAATACAACATTTATTGGAGAACGTACAAGTCAGAATAGTTCTTACTCCATGTTGCAATCATGTGTTATTTCGCCTGATGGTGGTTGTACAAGTTTATACAGACAGTCTTCTGTTCTATTCAATGACCTGCTTGGATAACATTGTATGTCATTATACTCAGCAACACATTGGGTGTAAGGTATTGTACTCAGCGTACGCTGTAGGGCAGGGTGTACAGTAACGATGCACTCTGAATAGAACATTTAATGGATAAAGTACAAGTTAGAATAGTTCTTACTCCATGTTGGAATCATGTGCTAATTCGCCTGATAGTGGTTGTACAAGTTCAGACAGACAGTCTTCTGTTCTAATCAATGACCTGCTTGGATAACATTGTATGTCATTATGCTTCACAATGTGTACCAAGTTGACCATGTTCACAGAGACGCATTTGCTTGAAAACGTCAACAATCATGAAGCTTATTACACTGCTGTACTTCTTGCATAAGTAAACATGTCAAAAGCAATGCAAGCAGTAGAATGAATGCACTTGACAAATTTCATGTAACGAAAGGTACATGGCTACACGCCACAGACAGTGAAGGTCGGATACGTGATTTCATCGAAAACTTGACGACTCAATCCCCGGAGAAAGTGCACAATGTCACACACAGGACATAGCTGCTCCCATGGCTGACAGTGCTCAGCATCGTAGAATACCTCGTCAGGCGTGTCTGAATGTTGGCCACCTCATCTCTTTCTAGGAAGATGCACTCCACTAGTCCCCTTCACCCTAACCCAGACCCTAACCTTCTGCCTAACCCGAAACCCCCCTCTCCTGCTGTAGTGGGAGCAGTCTCTCAGAATGGTCAGTTCAATGTCCAATGTCCAGCACACTTCATCTTGCACATAAACAAAACACAGTATTACGTATCGGAAGCTGATAAGGCAAGTTGCACGGGCATTTCAATGGGAGGAAGACACAAGGAAAGTGAAAACGTGTACGTACCTCACTAATCCTCCTCTGGCTCTTCCTCGTACGTCTCCTGCCACTCTCTCTCCTCCTCATCCAAGTGCTGGGTGTGCTCATCCTGCGTCACCGTCTCACCATCATCACCAGGAGGAGGGAAGTAAGCACCAGAGTCATCACTTTCAGCACCGTCATCAACATCATCATCTTCATCCCTTGGCAGAGCCGCGGGATCGTACTCCACGTCACCACCTGCATACGCTGCAAGTGGGGCATCTAAGCCTACTGATGACTGTGCAGCAGCAGCTGGGAGTCCAAGCACTTCATGCCCCCTAGCCGCGGCCTCTGCAGGGCTGGGAGCATGCGGGTTCTTGCAGCGTGTCCTTGTATGGCCCTTCTGCCCACAATGTGGGCATATGAAGTTTTTCTTCCGCAGAGTCTCACGGTCTTTCCTTGCACTTCGTGGCCGTCCCTTCCCACGCCTTGGTCCAGGTTGCAACCACAGTGGTTCTACGGGGTTGATGTTTTTCACCACTGGGGAGGGGATGGGGCTGTTGTAGGCACGTCGGAACGCCATTCGCGTGAGTCCGGGGTCGGCAAGATTTTCTGCGTTAATGCGCTTGACAAGCAGGAATGCGCATGCATGATGACAGGGGAGGCCAAACTCCTTCCAGCGGCCACAGCTGCATGTTTTGTCAAGGAGGTTCACTTGACGGGGGTTGTTCGTTGGGCCCTCCACTGTTGCAGTGTGTGGCCCCTCCTCGACCACCGTGTACTCTCGAGCCACAGCTAGGCAGTGCAACAGTCTGTCAGCTTGTGTTGGGGCCAAGGACGTTTGCACGGCTTCTGCCTGAGCACGTCGAGCACAGAACATGCGTTGGACGAAGGGCAAGATGCTGACAAAGCAGTAGTAAGGATTCAGCTTCCGATGGGCGGCGATGCGCTCGTTCCAGCTTTCAGCAGCGTTCGACGTCGTGTGGCCCCCCCTGCCCAAAGGGCAGTGGAGGCGTGTCCACTTCTCTAGCGAAACACCCCCCACCACAGAACCATCTTCACCCGGCCTGCCAAAGAGGTATGCGTAAGCTGAAGCACTCACTTGCCGCAGGTGTCGGGTAGCCTTCTCCCACTGGTCGAGGTTGAGTGCGTGCGCACACTTCCACGCCCAGTGAGCGGCTTTCTTGCCGTAGGAAGTGCGCACGTTTTCGCGCAAGTGCCAGTAGGTGTGCGTAGCAGCAGTCATGTACTTCTTCAAAGCTTTCTCGAGACCCTTCTCCCTGTCTGTGATGATGCATGTGCCGGCCAAAGCAGCTGTGGGATATGCAAGGGCAAGCTGGGCGCAAAAAAAAATCCAGCTCTTCTCGTCCTCAGTCGGTGCCAGTGCCCATGCCATCGGCACGGCATGGTCGTTCGCATCAAAAAATTGGGCTAGCAGCAAAACCTGCTTGTGCCCGTTTTTCAGGAATGTTGCATCCATGGTGAGGATGCGGCGGCTGTGTTGAAACCCCATCCTGGCAGCTCCCGGCGCGACGAAAGCCCAGAGAAACACGCCGTTCTTGTCCTTGTGCGCGACGGCATGGGTCCCTGGGTCAACGCGTTTCAACTGCACGCAAAAAGTGCGGATATACACCCGTCAATTGTCAAAGAAGTGACAACACAAGTGCTGCGGCAGGTTCCATGCATCCGCCATACGCACCTCCTCAATGTATGACGGGAAAAGACTCCACATCTCCGTCTTCTTGCCCATCAAGCTCTCTTGGGCCTGTGTTTTCGCACGGTAAAGCGTGTTGTTGGAAACGTTGATGCCGGTCCGCTCGTGAAGCACTTGACGAAGGGTGGCCGTTGAGGCAGTAGGGTCACGCTGCAGAGTTTCTGAGATTTTCCGGGCCACCCAACTCTTCTGGCGAGCCGGATTCCCGCGGCCGATTTTGGGGACACACTTGTGTCCGTCCTCGTAGTGCGAGACTGTGACATCGTCGAACTTGGAAGTGACACGTGCGCGCAAGAGCCAGGTACAACCCTTTGTTTTCGCCTCGGAGCACGTCACGTGGAATCTCGCAGGCTCACTGCGGACCCACTTCAGTCCGAACCGGTTGTCAACCGCGTAGTCCTCCACGAACGCCCGGGCTGCATCCATGTTCTGGAAGAAC
This sequence comes from Penium margaritaceum, assembly GCA_023375785.1. Taxonomy (NCBI): domain Eukaryota; kingdom Viridiplantae; phylum Streptophyta; class Zygnematophyceae; order Desmidiales; family Peniaceae; genus Penium; species Penium margaritaceum. The sequence continues at coordinate 7,654 of SZWC01010101.1, forward strand.
ATGCCCGCTGCCGGCTCCTTCGGCATCCCCTTCTGCTTCTTTGGGCTGTGGCATGGTTCGTCGTCCGAGTCACCTGTCCATGCACGCATGACAAACAACGGCAAGGCAAAACAAAGGTTTACTGGACAGTAGAGGCATAAACATAAGAGGGTAAACGAAACACCATCCACACTGTCTACATCTTCCTAAGAAAAGCACACTGAACATGCGTGAAGAGCTCAAACTGAGCATTACCAAGGTGGCCATGAGGTACGGACAGGACGCGACGGCGCCCCATGCTAAACCTAACCGGTCCGGCTTCCCGGACATCGGGGGACCCGGGAGCACGGGGAGGTTCATCCTGGGGTTGGGTCTGTGGGGGGGCGTCCCAGTCGTCAAACCGGCGGGCCCACCAGTCATCGCACCAATCCCGAGTCAACCAAAACATAACATCCTCAAACGCGCCTGATGGGTCGTTCAGCTGTGGGTTATCGGGGTACCACCGCGGTGCAGGTCCTTCAGCAGACGGAGGACCGTTCTCGTGAGCACTTGGTCGCGTGGCAACAAGCCACGCGTGTTCTTGGAAATCCATCTGAAACGGAGGGTATATGGTGCCCAAAAACAATGCTATTTATCCCATCTACCCTCCTCATTAGGCTTACCGGCGTCCTCCGCGACTTGGTCGTCCACCATCCCGTGTTCACGATGGAAGCAGGAGCAGAGGCAACATCGTCAGAGGGAGCGGTGACGCCGTCAACGACGACGACGCAAAACTGAATGACACTGGATGAAACTGGAGAGGTACCCTGCCGAAACATGGTGTGCGAGTGACGGACAATCCGAGGAATAGTGGACACGTCGGATTATGGCACTGTCCGCCTTTTCCATTTTTCACAAACAACCTGCGCCTCTTCTGTGCATGTCTGACTCGTCCGACTGCACCTAATATTACCCCATGCAGTCGGGAACCCTTGGGCATGCCCATGGCCACCGGCGGTTGAAAGGATGTGACAGCGTGATGTGCACGGCAGCTCATCGAGGCGTGCCGCGGAAGTTGCGACACAGACAGCTGTCGGATAGTCCAGCGGCGCAATGTCATTGGACGGTGACCGCTTACTGCGCTGGCCAAACCGTTGTTAGGCTCGGCATCACGTTTCCATGCCTGTGCATGAACCTTGCCAGCTTACGGACGACGATGGCGCAGGGGGTGTTTCGATGTGACGAGGATAGTGCATGTGCGGTTCATACGGCCATGCAGACCTCCGATGACCGGATTTACGGGTTTCCGGTATCGTTCACATATGAAGACAAAGAAAACAATACCCACATAAAAAGAGCACGTGAACCACGCTGAACCCCACATTTTCGTCAACCGCTATGTTAACATCGTCGACATGACACACATGCACTGGTATCAAGTACTTTCGTGCCATCCGGTTATACGAAATGAGGAGCAAATCATCGGAAAAGTGAAATAATAATACCAAGACACCCTTCTCTAGAACAAACATTAACCATATACCGTCACATTACGAGTTCGCAATTTCCAGGGGATATATGGGGCTTATTGTTCATGGGTAGGGGCGAATGAGGCTTATCGTGCCAGCGAAGGGGCGGATGAGGCTTATCGCTCCGACGGAGGGGCGGATCAGGCTTATCGCTCCCACGGAGGGGCGAATGGGGCTTATCGTTCCGACGGAGGGGCGGATGAGGCTTATCGCTCCGACGAAGGGGTGGATGGGACTTATTGTGCGAAACTGGGGGTATATAGTCACTCCGCCCTATTGATTTACTTTCAAGATTTTAGGTTGGCTAGGTGATTGAACAAATGAAAACCATTTGAACTGTACATTCTTTGAAACACAACGGTGTAGAAGCGGCTCATATGTAAAAGAAAAAAAAGAATTTTATTCTAGTATGATACGCATTCTCTGGCATGGATTATATGCGAGTATATGTGTAATCGTGTGCTTTTTTTATGTACTTATGTATGTATGTATGTATGTATGTATGTATGTATGTATGTATGTATGTATGTATGTATGTATGTATGTATGTATGTATGTATGTATGTATGTATGTATGTATGTATGTTCTATGTATGTATTGTGAATTAGGGGTTGAAACATTTATTGTACTAGTGGCTTTGATGCGAGCTGTTTAAAGTTTCATGTCTTTTGTGGCAATTTTCCGATTGAGCTCGAGTATGATCCAGGTTTCTTGTGTCGCGCTGGATTTTTTGAAGGGTCAAGATGGACCTGTCACTGGATCGGCGGTCTCGCTCGATCCACATCAACATGGATCGAGGAATACCCTCAACGTTGTGTGTAGTCAGCCCCAGCCGGGGCCACCAGCGAGGGCCTTAGATGTTGTGCGACAAACTACAAAAAAAAAGGCATCAGATTGCAAGCTTCGCACATCCGCCAAGTGGGATGTGCCATTGCATGTCAGGTTCTGTTTGGCTCAATTCGTGTTCCTTGATTGAATGAGTAGAACATGCTTTTGCGCACCTTGAACA
>SZWC01010101.1:21594-36929 GCA_023375785.1 Penium margaritaceum
CCGGGTGAGCCTCCTCCTCACAAGTCAAGAGTGTATTAGCAAAGTGTAGCTGAATAGTGTAGCTGATGGACAAGGATAAAGATACATTAGTGCACTTATTTTCCATGGAATCGTGGCAGATTGTGGCCTTCAATTGACATCCGAAAAAAAAAACATTGAACACAATTAAAAAATTGAAAGTTTTCAGTTTAACTTGCCAGAAACACTACGTTTGTATAAAGGTGGTCATCCATCAGATTTCTCCTATGAATGAAATCAATCACTTTCCACATCAATACTGTTGAACAGTTTACGATTTTGAGCGCATGCGACTCTGAAAATTCCAATACACATGGGAAAGTCTTTCATACCCACTTAGTTGTCCCTCCCCTCCTCTCTCTAGCAAACTCGTCTTATCTATTGGCGGCGTTAAGTGATGGAGAGTGTCGCGACAACCTACACTTTATACAATACATTTCTACCATTTTACCATTCAATTCTTCATTTATGTTTGAAGTTTCTCACCAAAAATAAATTGGTTTGTTTCCTTTACTCACATCAGCCGCACTCCTCCGACACATGTTTTAGATATGCCTTTTCTTTTAGGGTATGGGTCCACTTGGATTTTCAGTTGTACCCCCTCCTCTCCTCAATTCCAAAATCATATTGGCCAAGTGAAGCTAGGTGGTGCAGCTGATGTACAATTAGCAAGATACACTTTATGCTGTTAAAGATTTGCCCCTCTGCTTGCCCAAGTGCGGCACCGGGAGGCGTCAACTAGTCGCCAGAGAGAGGAAATTCCTCGCTGTAGAATCTGGCGAATCAAAGATTGATGGGATCCTTAAATGGAGGATTTCCTCTGAAAGTTGACGATTTGGTAAATTCGATGAAAGTTCTTTCATCGGAATTGGACATGTAACGAGGGAGATATGGGCTTCCAAAGTTGTGGTGTGGGCGGCGGCTCTCGGGGCTGTCTGCGGTTTGACTGCCGGTGAATAATTGATCGGAACGAAGAACAAAATTCCATCCCGGGATTTATCTCCGGAAGAACTGCCGAGGCGTCCGGTGGATGACTCGCTACATTTTAGTAGTGCAGTTATGTTACTGAGGGACTGAGCAAAAATCCATAAAAGTCTGAGACTCAGTAGCTCCATTAGATCGTTGCACTCTATGTGGACGACCTCATCTTGCGCTTGGCGGATCTGTCAATCTTACAGCAGCTAAAAGAGCAACTGAGCAGCAAACTCCACATGTCGGACATGGGGGAGCTGGATTACTACCTCGGGGTGAGCATCACGTGGAACCGGAAGGCGTGCATGCTTGAGCTAGGGCAGGCCAAATACGTGGCCGAGGTGCTGAAGGGGTGCATCATGGAGGACTGCAAACCAGTTGGCAGTCCGGTTTTCATGACCTGTGAACTGATTGCGGCAATGGCGTCGCAAACAAAAGAAGAGCAAGAGGATATGGCAGGGGTGCCCCACCAATCGGCGGTGGGCAGCCTCATGTATGCCATGGTGGCCAATCGACCGGAATTGGCCTACGCAGTGGGACATGTGAGCAGGTATGTGGCCGATACGGGCCACTGCACTGGCAGGCGGTCAAGAGCATCCTCTGCTACCTGTAGGCAACGCGGCATGCACGCTTAAGGTTCAACAGCAAGGGGCAGGAGGATTCCTTGCGTCTGGTCTGCTATACACATGCAGACTATGCTGGTGATGTGGACAAGCAGAAGTCCACATCCGGGTACATGTTCTTCCTCGCTCGTGAAATGGTCCTGTGGTGCAGCAGAATGCGGGATTGTGTCGCCACCTCCACAGTGGCAGAAAAGTTCATAGCACGAGCAGAGGTGGTCAAGGAGGCGGTGTGGCTCTGCACGTTGCTGGGGAGCTAGGTGCACCGCAACAGGAGCCTACGGTAGTGCTAGAGGACAATACCGACTCAATCTTGCTGAACAACAATCCAACACAGCACATGAGGACAAAGCACATCAACGTGCGTTACTACTACGCACCAGAGATGGTTGAAAAGGGGCAGGTGGTGTTGCAGCATTGCAGCACGCACAACATGCTTGCAGATTGCGTGACCAAAGCGCAAACCGTTGACCAGCGCAATGAGCGTGGTTGGGCTTGGGATGAACAGCTATGATGGGCTGGAGGGCACAGCGGAAGATGAGTGAGAGCAAGCAGGAGCAGCGAGCATGGCAGGTGCAAGGGGGACAATGTTGAAGATTTGCCCCTCTGCATGCTCGAGTGCGGTGCCGGGAGGCGCCAACGACTCCCAAGAGAGAGGAAATCCCTCGCCTTTGAATGTGGCGACTCAAGGATTGCTCCAATCCTAAAATGGAGGATCTCCTCTGAAATTTGACGAGTTGCTAGATCCAATGAATGTTTTCTCACCGGAATTGGACAAGTAACGAGGGAGACATGGGCTTCCAAAGTTGGGGTGTGCGCGGCGGCTCTGGGAGTTATCCGCGGTTTGACTGCCGGTGAATAATCGGCTGGAACGAGCAACAAATGTCCAACTCGGGATTTTGCTTCGGAAGAACTGCCGAGGCGTCCGGTGGATGGTTCACCGGATGTCAGTTGTAAAGTTTTGTAACTGAGGGACATGGCAGAAATCCATAAAAGTCCGGAACTCGGTAGTACAGTTTGTTACTCCGGGACTCCGGTACAACCACATCAATCTCCATCACCAAACTTGATAATCAACTCATCAAAACAGGCCCCAAAGTCGCGAGGGGTACCGTCACTATGTGCAGAGACACCCGTGCCTCTGGAATGGTGTTTTGATGGGTGATGTGTGAAGGCGCCTCGGAAGGCGACGTGGTGCGCGCCACCAACTGAGCGGCTGGTTTGGGGTGCTGCACTTTGGCTGATATAGCAGGAGCTATGGTGATGCAAACAGTGCACGGTTTGGTGCGTTGGAGAGCTCATGACTAGCCTCACAAATGTTCAAATCATGTCCATGTCACAAACCTTATGATAGCCACGTTATTCCCTTCGCAAAAGTAACTGTATAAAAAATTTCTTCCACTCCCATAAACATAGCGTGAGGTGACCAGAAAGCTCGCATTTAGACTCAGGACATCCACACAGAAGAAGCCGTGAGCACAGAAGACTCGTTGGGGAACATTTGAACTGCTTCCACCAAAAGGGTTGGTTTTCTGACAAAAGGGTTATGGGCCCACAAGCCTGACCGGTCTACAAACCGCTCGCGGCGTTTGCGGCAGATTGGGATCGTCGTCCAGGAAGAAATCGCTGTCAAGCTCTGAGGTCCGGGAGTTGAAGACTGTGGAAATGGCACAGAAGAAGATGGAACCCATCCAAATGTATATAGGTGGCCCCAGTTATGGACTATTGAGGTGGCACTTTGAGATGCACCTCGCGCATAAGGGGCTAGTGGAGTTTGTGAAGGGAACGAAAGTCCTTGACAAAGCCAAGAAGGCCTTCTTCTGCAGAAGCGCAGAAGAAGGCTTTCACAAAGAAGAATATGGAGGCGCTCATGATGTTTGTGTCTGGGATGGCTGAGTCGTAATAGGGATACTTCCATGGCTACAAGCTTGCAGCTAAACCTTGGAAAAAACTCAGCGCAATCTATCAATCCAAGTTGTTGGCAAACAAAACATTCACAATGAAGCGACTTCTGACTGTGAGAATCGAGTAGGGAGATGATGTCATCACTGCCATGCAGCAGATCAAGTCGCTTGCCTCATAGTGTAATGACGTGGGGTGGAAGATTGACATGCAGTTGCAGGCGATAGCCCTCCTCATGGCCCTTCCTGACAGTTGGAGCCCTCTTATTACCTTCTTGGGAGAATAGACAGAGGAAAAGCTCACCTATGGCGCGCTCACAGAGTACATCCGCAACGAGGCGCAGCAAAGGAGGTACGGGGAGTCCTCGTCTTCTTCATCGGTCCTTGTCACCAAAACGCGTGGTGGAAGAAACAAGGCCAAAGGAGGTGGCAGAAATGGCGGCGGCAAGAAGGGCGCCAAGAAGGGTACTTGCCATAACAGCGGAAAGTGGGGTCACTAGGCCCGTGAGTGCACCGAGGAGGCAAAGGCCGGTGGCAAGGATGTCAAAGGGAACAAGGCTCTCCTCAACGACACTGAAAATTAGTACCTCAAGAAGGCCAACCAGCGATGCCTTGACTCCAGAGTGGAGGAGCATACCCAGGTCAAAAAGGTTGGGTTCATCAACTACACCAAGTTCAGCAAATCCATGGTGGTCGTGAACGACAAACTTGATCTGGCGACTGGCCAAAGAGACGTGGATGTGGAGGTTGTGGTTGGTGGGAAGCAAGTGCAGCGCGTCATCAAGGACATGCAACACGTACCTGGCTTGGATGACATTCTAAGTTTGAGCCGCCTGACAGACAAGGGGTAGGAGGTACTCTTTAGGAGGAGACGGGCAGTCGTGCAAAAGGACGGTGGCGGCGAGCCTGTGTTGTAGGCTAAGTGCTAGGGAGGCCTCTACATCGTGGACTCAGCAGACTTGTAGGAACGCATCGTCAACCTGGCCAAATGAGGGGGAGCTGATCTGGAGCTGTGGCACCAAAAACTGGGGCATTCCTCAGCCGCATTTATGAAGGAGATGGCGAAGCGCAAGCTGGTATGAAGCCTCGTCATCGAGGGTACAAAAAAAGCGACAGATGTAGCAAAGCACAAAAAGTGCGAGCCTTGCATTTTGGGCAAGGCGCGGCGCAAACTGTTCAATGAGAATGTGAATCACGCCACGGACCTGCTGCAGGTCATGAACACCGACCTGTGTAGACCATTCAAGACGGTGTAAAAGAGTGGCGCACATTGCTTCGTCACCTTCAGAGATGAATACAAGTAAAAACTCTACGTGTAATTCATGAAGCAGAAAGGCGAGGTCCTGGACTAGTTGAAGGAGTGTCGCCGCGGTGGAGAGGCAGACTAACCGGAAGGTCATAGCGCTACGCATCGACAACAGTGGAGAGTACGTGGGCTGTAGCGGGTGGATGAGGTAGCAGGGCATAAAATGGGAACAAACTACGTCATGTTTGCCTCAGTCAAATGGCGTGGTGGAGCAAGCAAACCAGACGCTGCTCAACATGTTACGGACCATGTTGGTGGATGCGGAATTGTTGAGTTGTTATAAACTTTTCTAGCACTAAGATTTTCAATTCCCTCACCCCCTCCCACTATCATTGACCACTCATTACCAAGAAATACATCCAACTGAACAATACACATGTACAAATGCGATACACTCACCATCTGGACAATGATACACTACCCCATACACTTTTCCCTCCTCCCCCCCTCCCCTCCCTATCTATGATCACTCACACCAAGGCAGACCAACTACAACATACACATGTGTATGAATATGATACACTCACCACCCGGAAAGTGATACACTACCCCATACACTTGCCCCATACACTTTCCCCTCCCCCCCCTCCTCCCCTCCCTATCAATGATCCCTCACAACAAGGAAGAGTCCAACTACAGAATACACATGTATATGAATAAGATACACTTACCACCCGGACAGTGATACACTACCCCATACACTTGCCCCATACACGTTTCCTTCCCTCCCTCCGCTCCATATCAACAATCACTCACACCCAAAAAGACATCCAGCTATGCAATACACATGAGTATGAATACAATACACTCACCACCCAGACAATGATGCACTATCCCATACACTTGCCCCATACACTTTTTCCTCACCCCCTCCCCTCCCTACCAATAATCGCTCACACCAAGAAAGACATCCAGCTACACAATACACATGTGTATGAGTATAGTACACTCACCACTGGGACATGATACACTACCCCATACACTTGCCCCATTCACTTTTCCCTCCTCCTCCCCCCTTCCCTCCTTATCAATGATCACACACACCGAGAAAGAAATCCAACTACAAAGTACACATGTGTATGAATATGATACACTTGCCACCCACACAGTGAAACACTGCCCCATATACTTGCCCCATACACTTTCCCCTCTCCCCCCCATCCCCCCTCCCCTCCCTATCAGTTATTACTCACACCAAGGAAGACGTCCAATTATACACATGTGTTTGAATATGATACAGTTATCACCTGGACAGCGATATACTACCCCATAAACTTGCCCCATACACTTTTCCTACATCCCTCGCCCTCCCCTCAATGTCACTAATCACTCACACCAAGAAAAATGCCCAAGTACACAATACACATGTGTACGAGTTTGATAAACGTACCGTCTGGACAGTGATACACTGTCCCATACACTTATCCCATACACTTTTACCTCCTCCCCCCTCCGTCCCCACAGTATTATCTCCTCCCCCCCCCCTCCCTACACTAGGAAACCCCCAAGAAACTACCATGAGAAAACATGTAAGCTAATCAGTGGTCCACGTGTGTATCAAAGGACATCAATTAACTATACCTTTATCGCTCAAAGAGTGACACAACACTGGTCCAGGTGGCCATTTTGAAGAAAACAAGGCGCTGAAGAAGCTGGCAAAATGCTATTGGTGGGACAAGATGCAATCTGACATGGCCTGTTTATGCCAATCCTACGAAACGTGTCAGCCACAAAAGTCCCTTCGCACATGGCCACCCGGACTTCTTCAACCATTTCCCATTCTGATGGAACCGTGGAACGACATCTCCATGGACTTCATCACGGAACTACCAGTCACATCCAACGGATATGAAGCAATCCTTGTTGTTGTCCACAGTTTCCTTCAATGTCTCACTTTATTCTGACAAAGACCACCGTCACCACCAAAGGAATACCTCGGCTGTTTCTAAACAGCATCGTGCAACTATACGGCATGTCGAGAATCATCGCAAGCGACAAGGATGGTCGATTTACCAGCCATTTCTGGCGTGAACTGATTACACGCCTCGGCAGTTGGATCTAGCTTTCAACGACGTTCCACCCTCAAACCGACGGCCAAACCAAGCAGACCAACCAAACTCTCGAACATCTTCTCTGCACATTATGCGAACCTCACGGGACGGATTTGGCGCAAAAACTCCCGATCACCAAAATCGCATATGATTCGGCGATCTCCACCGCAACCGGTAAAAGCCCATTTCACGTGGTGTATGGCAAACTTCCCGCCACACAAGCAGGACTATAGATCAAGATCAACATCCTCGTGGTTGACGTCCAATGCTGCGACTTCTCCACCATCTGGAATGAAACACGGCAAACACTCGCAAAAACACGAGCGGCAATGAAACGAGGACCAGCCCAACATCACAGCGACGATGTTTTCATCGCCAGTGACAAAGTCCTTCCTACCTCGACCAACATCAAACTCCGTGGAGCTGAATTTTCTAAGCTCAAACCCTGCTGGCTGGGATGGTGTGAGATCAAGTGCATGCGAATCCCCGTGGTTGCGCCACTCAAACTCCTCAAAGCTATGTACGTTCATCAGGAGTTTCATATCACTAGACTCAAGCACTACCAAGACCCTGTAGAGAACTTTCCCAAAAGGAACGTCCTTAAAAAACTGCTAGAAAGCTTCTTAGCCTTGGTGCTATAAACGTGGTGACAAAGTATAGCAGTGGGCACACTAGCAAGCAAGCAGGTGCAAGAAACAACAATAGTTGGGTTAGGGTGACTTGCAAAGTCTCATAAGGTCCAATAGCTTAGATATACACATAGAGATAACAACTCACAAGCAAATGACAAAAATGCCGGCCACAACACACGGCGGGTGACGCACGCGACAGTGTCAGTTTGTCCTAAAACCGGCCCAAAACCACTGTTTTGGCCGTAACTCTGTGCACAAGCATCCAAACATAACACCATCTAAACCTATAGATGAAAAATCTTAAGCCGGACGCTACAATTGGTTATATACACAAGTCCGCATCGATTGGTTGACAAAAAATGCAAAACATGCAGATCGGGTTCGAGAGCAAGTCCACCGAGAAAACTCTAGCAACTGTAGAAAGCCTATAGAGCACCCCACTAAGCACCTAGAATGTCGTGATAGCTGTCTGGCAGCTGCTAGTAGTTGGAGTCATGACCCGTTGATGCTCCGGCGCCAGCCGGGTTTGCATCAGGGATTTGCATGAGCATGGACATGGCCGAGTGGTCAAAGTAAGTTGTACCAATAGACGGGGATGACTCACATCACAACACTCTCCCATGACCCGATGGTACGCATGCCCATACACGTGAAGAACTGACACAAGTGCGCAACAAGATGCTCAACAGTCCATGCTCACACACCCCACTCTCAGCCACTCTCAGGCAAGGGGCAAAGCGCGACATAATGAATGGCCATCATGAAGTTTCTGCGTGCTAGTGCTTTGGTCAAGAAGTCAGCCTGCTGCATGTTCGTGCCGACCCAAATGACGGAGATCACCTGTCGCTCCACAAGATTACGCTCAAAATGATGCTCAATAGCAATGTGCTTCATGCATGCATGAAACACACTAGATTTCTCTGCAATGGTGAGAGCAGTCTCGTTGTCACTGCGCAGAACAATGCAACGCACAGACTGACGCAAATCATGACACAGATGCCACAGCCACACCACCTCAGCAGCCCCAGCTCCAAGCTCAACATACTCAGCCTTTGATGAGCTATATGCGACACATCCCAGATTGCCGCTGTGCCATGAGACAATAGTGCCACCCAGTAGGAACACAATGCATGTTCGACTGCGCCCATAAGGGCTCCACGTGCAGTCACTATCTGTGTAGCTGTCGACTACCACTGAATATCTCTGTCAAAAGAAGAGTCCGACGTACGATGTGCAGATCATGTATTGCACCACTTGCATAGCCGCGTGAAGGGCTCTTGCCCGAGGACATTGTGAAAACTGTGTAAGGAGGTCCACAAAAAAGGCAATGTCGGGTCCTGTGGTAGTGGCCAAGTACATCAAAGAGCCAATCAGGCGCAAGTACAGGATCACATCCACTGTCTCCCCCAGCTATACTGGATCATCCACCTTCGGAGCATCCTATTCATCAGGGTTTATAGGGGTGGAGGCTATGGGAACTGCACTAAGGAGGTCAACAAACCTCTCCCCACAACATGGACGTAACGTGCATGATGAAGCAAGAGTGTCCGCCGCTGACGATCATGTACGATCTCCATCCTGAGAAACACAGCTGCAAGAACAAGGTCATTCGACCTGTAGGCATCCTTAAGGACTGCCTTGGCCTCCTTCACGGCCTCCATAGAAGGAGACGTAATCAGGAGTTCTTCCACATAGACCAGGATGGTGGTGAAGCTCTTAACCATCCATCTGAGAAAAGAGGGACGGGTTGGCGTTGCTTTGCACGTAACCGGCACGTGTCAGTGTGCTGGTGATCTCCAAGTTCCAACACCTAGGTGACTGTTTCAAGCCGTACAAGGCCTTGCGCAAGCACCAAACCTTGTAGCAAACCTCGAATCGAGGTGGCTGGACCATGTAGCTCTTCTCCTCTAAGGTGCCGTGGAGGAACGCGTTGTTCACATCCATATGGTGCAGCTCATAGTTGTGGTGAGCAACAACTCCAAACAAAGCACGAGCGGTGGTCATGCAGCCAACAGATACAAAGGTGTTAGTGAAATCTATGCCTTCATTGTGTGAAAACCCCTTGGCCATCAAGCGAGCCTTGAATACATCACGTGTACCATCAGGCTTCACCTTCTTGCAAAATACCCACTTGGCTTGTACAGTCTTCCATCCAAGCGGGAGGTCGACAAGCTCATGGACACTGTGCTCACTGATGGCTTTCAGCTCGTCCTCAAAAGCAACACGCCAAAACTGTGCATCCTCAGCAGAGAGTGCCTCCTTCAATGTGCCTGTATCAGAGTCCTCAAGGGAGAGCTTTGGGTGGCTAAGACACACGCCTTTTGAGTGTGGCTGACCATGACAAGATCGGGTGCGGCATCGCAAGCGACCGAGAACTCTTGGGAGACAAACCTATGACCGATTGGGCACGCCGGTTGCACCTCTGTGTAGTCCTCCTGGCCACTCAAGCACAGAGCCTGTGTGCCAGGATTGCCATTCTTAACACTGCGAGTGGAGCATCTAGGTGCCGAATTGATTGTCCGCTAATCCCTGGACGTGAGTGGTCAAAGACAACCACCAGGCTCATGAGAGTAGCCCAAATCTGTGGTGCTGACCTCTGGCTATGTAGCAACTGACTGGTCCACAGCCACAGGGACAGTAGGCTTGTTGGAGAGGGAAGAGGATGTAAGACAATCATGGACAGGTGCTAGATCGTGCACCAGGGAAGCAGGTGTAGACAGAGGACCAGGTGTGACCGAAGAGACTGCCACATGCACAAGACAAGGTGTGCGAGAGCTAGAAGGGACTAACACTGGCACCCAAACAGGTGTGCTAGAAGGGACTAAGACTTGCACAGGAGCATGTGTGCCAGAAGGGACTGAGACTGGCACGAGAGAAGGGGTGCCAGAAGTGACTGAGAATGGCACAGGAGTAGGTGTGCCAGAAGAGATTGAGACCAGCAGGGGATTAGGTGTGCTAGAGGGAGCCGACGAGGCCACTTGACCGACAGCCATAATAGCTGGATCGTCATCAGCTGGAGACCAGACCACACGTGGGGAGGGCCGGACAGACCCATCGTAGGGCTATACTCCCTCATCAGCCGAGATGCCACACAAGTGGGAATGTGGTCGGCGGCCAACGACAGAATGTTGGATAGGTTACGGTAGGTGAGAGTCTAAAGAAAAGAGCATGTTGAGACTCGACCATGTGATGACGAGCGGGATCACAAAAGCGCCAAGCTTTTAAGCACGGAGAAATGCCGAGGTATGCATACATGTGACCCTAAGGTGAGACCTTAGACCCCTGTTGGTCCTCATTGTACCAGACGTAGGCTAAGGACCCCCAAACACAAGCAACATGGATGTTGGCACGATGGCCAAACCACAACTTGTACTGCGTGACATGGTCTAGAAGAGGACCGTGCGGTAGGTGGGTCCAGACCCACGGCATGTAGGAAAACCCATCAAAGGCAAACAACTCTCGAAGACCGTACTCAAACCGCATGGCGCGGACCGCATCCTCCATGGTGCGGTTACAGCGCTCATACATGCCATTCTGCTATGGTGTAGCTAGGGAAAAGAGCTGGTGAGAAGGTGTCCATCACACCCAAGAAATCACCACCACAATCCAAGCGGAACTTGTGGAGGGTTTGGCAAGAGTGGCGCTAAGCCATCACCAGCCACTGGCAAACTGCCAAGGCGGCATAGCCCTTGTGGCGGAGGCTAAAGACCCACCTCATCCCAGTGAAGTCATCAATTAGAGTGAGGACACATCGCCCCCGATCTGAGAGGGACTCAATAAGATGTGGACCAAGAAGGTCTGAGTGGACCAACTCAAGCGGTCGTAGTGCCTAGGAGGTGGAGTCGAGATAAGTGCAACAATGCATCTTACCCTCAGCGCAAAAGAGACTATTGGTCTTGGGCGACTTCTCAAAAGGAAGTCGCATCAAGACCAAGTCTGCATCAGCTCAAGACGACAATGCAGCAAATACTTGTGTTCTTGAGAGAGAACACTAGTGAAAAACACACGTGCAGGTGGAGAGGAAGGAGGGAAGGTAGAGGAAGTGGTACACACGATACAAGTCATTGAAAACTGAGGCACGAAGAACAATGGCACGAGTGTCAAGAGCAGTCACAGTTTCAGAGTCACCGGAGTGCTCAAGAGAGAGACCCATCCTAGTACAAGCACAAGTAGAGAGGAGGCCAAGCTCAAGAGCAGGGACGATGAGCACTTCGGAAATGTACAAGGGGCGAGACGGACCATCAAACCGCACGACCCCAACTCCCTACATAGACAATTACTAACTAGACCATGTGCTAACGGACCGAATGGGCGCAATGTGACCAAGCACAACGAAGTCAGTACGACGACAAATCATTTGTTAGGTAACACCACAGTCAATGATCCAGGTGCCACTCGGCTCATGACTAGTTGTCGACACTGAACAACATGCCATAGAACACTCTGCCTCTGTTGGACGGGAAACAAAAGACTTGGAATAATGGCAAACACCATAGACATGTGACTCATCAAGCCAGTCGGTACAGTCGGGTTCATCCTCAGCACGAACCAACCGAGCTCCCCCACAAGCATCATCATGGGCAATAGACACAATATGACAAGCTCTCTAGAAACCACTCAGTTGGGACAACACACTCGCACCTTCTTGAGTAATAAGTGCGAGCAGCTGATAAAGCTCCCCGATCGTGCCATCCCAAGGGTCCATATTGCCAATGTTGCCTGGTGAAGCGGCTACATATGCGGTACTTGTGGGAGCGGCACGTCTCATCCACTGCCACTACTCATCGGATGTTGTTGCTGCTGTTGTTGTCCCTTGTTACACCTTTTCTTCCCCTTCTTTCCCTACGTGGCCGTTGCAACACCCTGAGTCTGGCCGCTTGGAATAGAGGAGAAGGAGGAGGAAGCAGTCGAGGTGGGACTAGTGAACTGGGACTGAGGCATAGGAGGGTTCGTAATCACTCATGCAACAAGTAAAGTCTGCTGATGGGCGACAGCAGCCTCATGAGGCGATGTCGCCTGGAGAAAGTAGCGATGAGCCCAAGGAAGTAGCTATAGTGCCTCTGATAGCTCACAGAGGGCCGCACGGTCGAAGCCCGTAAAGAGCTTCACGTCGTTAAAGTGCACCTCCATCATGATGGTGTCGAGTGTCCACAGGCGCATCCCACCATCTGTCCCGAGACGCGTGTAAAGGCGCATGGTGCATCACAAAAAGTCTGCTACGAGCTCCGTGGGACCCTGACGGAGGGACTGGAACTCACGCATTTGAGCCGCCCTCGTGACATGGGTCTCTGTAGCGAGTAGGGTCAAGGCCAGCTCCCAGCCCTGCTGTGGGTCCACTCCAATCCTAGTCTCGGCCTCACCAAGAAAGGGACAAGAATCGACCACAGTCTCCCGCGGCATGGCGTAGAGCAGGCTGCGCATTGCTCTCATTGCTTTTTGCACCTGGTGAGCATCGCAAGTCTGGTACTGTCTTTGGTAGTAGGGCCAGATGCCCTTAAAGTCCGCCCAAACCTGAAACAGGGTCTCCTAGCAATCAAAGCCCTCATCACTGCCGTAACGAGGTGGAGGTACCTCAAAGTCCTTCGGTCGCTGCTCCGTAGGGAGGACGGCCTCAGGCTCAGGAGATGGTGGACGAGGCACAGAGAGACCACCAGTGAGAGAAACTTCACCAAGAGTAAACACTTCCGAACGACATGACTGGTCATGACAGCGAGAAGTTGGCAGGGTGAGAGGTTGGGACGTCCGCCGCAACTCACGAATGCAATACTCAAGGATGCGAATCGCGTCCTCGCGTGTGTCATCCTCCATCTCCTCCTCATCCCAAGTGTCAACATGTGTGATGGGTGCTGAAGCCGCGGTGCTGTATAGAGCATAGACTGCTCGAGAGATGGTGAAACTGCATCAGGTCCTCCTAGTGTCGGTTGTGAGGCCCCTAGACGACCCCTATGTAAGTGCGCGATCTTCCGTAGCTCGTCGGTTTGACGATGTTACTTGCAATGTATCTCATCTTGCATCCGACGAAGCTCGTCAATCGCGAGTGACTGTCCGTGGACTCATGATGCCTGAAGAGGAGGAAGAGGAGGTGTCTCCCAGCCCCTTGCCCTTGTCATGGACCAGCTGAATCAGTGTTACTCAATATGAGTCCAAACGTCAATGTTGTCACAATAACAAACCTTTTGGTGTTTCTCCAGGATTTGGAACGCTAAAAACAAATGATGTTTCAACCAAGAAATGGACGAGGTGTTGGTGCTGACGTCATTACCTGTAATGATGACGCCAGCATGAAGGTTGTCCAAATGAAGTTAAAATTGCATCAATTATGCGCTAGAGGATGTCGAATGCAATGGCGGTGGTTTCGTGCAAGAGAAACGTTCAAAACATCAAAACCGTCACAGTTTTCTTTTCAGCCCAAAATCCAAAAACAATCTGGATCTGATAGCATTGTTTCATTTCCTGGAGCCTACAGGGAACGAAATTAAGTATTAATAGAAGCGATGGATAGGATTTTGCAAGAGATTTCTAACGAGCTCTCACATGCCAAAAACGGTGGTCAAATGGGGTTGTTGCACTCTCTCACGTCCGGGGTGGTGGTAGGTGCGACCTGAGTGAAGCTTCTTGAACCGTTCACAGACCGCTTGTCAATATCACATGCCTCAACTGCTGTTGCAGAGGGTTGGGAAACCCTTGGCTGCCTCGCGGTGGTGTGTTGATACAGTTGCAAGGGTGTCTCCGCTGCGGCAATATGCTACGGCGGGTCACCGTGGCTTGGAGGGTCCTCCTAGGACTGCTGCTTGAGCAATGACTCTTACTGCTACTACCACTAATGCGTCTCTGCTCCGTATCTCAGCCAGGGATGCCTCACCGTTGTGATACCATGAGAAACTGATAGGACACTTTCTGGCCTCATTGCTGCTGACGTGGCAAATCAGTCCAGTCAGTTGGCACACTAGCAAAAAAGCAGGCACAAGAAACCGTAAGAGTTGGGCTAGGGAGACGTGCAAAGTATCTAAGCTCCAATAGCTTAGAAATGCAGAGAGAGATGTCAACTGACAAGCACACATGATAAACACATGTTGCGGCGCACGGCGGGTGACGCACACGGCTGTGTCAGTTTGTCCTAAAACAGACCAAAAACCATTTTTTTTGGTCGTAACTCCACACAAAAACATCCAAACGCAACACCGTCTAAACGTAGAAATGCAGAATCTTGAGCCGGACACTATGACTTGTCACACTCACAGTTCCTACATCGATTGGTGGAAAGACAATGCAAAACATGCAAACCGGGCTCGAGAGTTAGTCCATCCGGAGAACTCTAGTGACTGTAGAAAAACTACAGAGCACCCTAGTAAGCGCCCGGGACGTCGTGGCAGCTGTTTGGCAGCTACTGGTGGTTGGAGTCACCACTCGTCGGTGCTCCTGCGACAGGTGGGTTGGCATCACAGATCTGTACAAGCATGGATACCACCAAGTGGTCACAGTAAGCTATACCAATAGACAAGGACGGCTCACATCACAAAAATCCCTACCCCTCCTCCTGTTCAAGTGGACTGAGATATCGAGTGTTGTGATGCTGTCAGTCATACACAGTTGTACAGTTGGTTGTGACCACTCGGCCGTGTCCATGCTCATGCAAATCCCTGAGGCGGACCCAGCTGGAGACGGAGTCCCCTGAGGTGGTGCTCCACCCGCTGGAGGCAGCCTGGTAGCCTACCTGATGTACCAGAGGGTTGCCACGACCTACGGACTGCGTTTGGAGACCTTCAGGATTTTCTCGATGGACAGCCCTCCCAGGCTGATTTGCATGTTTGTTTTCTTACACTCTCCGGCTGCTG
>SZWC01010102.1:5909-21642 GCA_023375785.1 Penium margaritaceum
TTGCGAGTGGTTGCGAGTGGTTGCGAGTGATTGCGAGTGGTTGCGAGTGGTTGCGAGTGGTTGCGAGTGGTTGCGAGTGGCTGCGAGTGGTTGCGAGTGGTTTTCTTGTGGCTGCAAGTGGTTGCAAGTGGCTGCGAGTGGTTGCGAGTGGTTGCAAGTGGTTGGGAGTGGTTACGAGTGGTTGAGAGTGGCTGCGAGTGGTTGCAAGTGGTTGTGAGTGGCTGTGAGTGGTTGTCAGTGGTTACGAGTGATTGCGAGTGGTTGCAAGTGGTTAGAAGTGGTTGCAAGTGGTTGCTAGTGGTTGCGAGTGGTCGCAAGTGGATGTCAGTGGTTGCAAGTGGTTACGAGTGGTTGAAAGTGGTTGCGAGTGGTTTCGAGTGGTTGCGACTGGTTGCAAGTGGTTGCCAGTGGTTGCAAGTGGTTGCGAGTGGTTGCGCGTGGTTGCGAGTGGTTGCGCGTGGTTGCGAGTGGTTTCGAGTGGTTGTAAGTGGTTTCAAGTGGTTGTGAGTGGTTGCAAGTGGTTGTGAGTGGTTGCGAGTTGTTGTGAGTGGTTACAAGTGATTGCAAGTTGTTTCGAGAGGTTGCGAGTGCTTGTGAGTGGTTGCGAGTGGTTGCCAGTGGTTGCGAGTGGTTGCGAGGGATTGTGAGTGGTTGTGAGTGGTTGCAAGTGGTTGTGAGGGGTTGCTAGTGGTTACGTGTTGTTGCGAGTGGCTGCGCGTGGTTGTGAGTGGTTGCGAGTGGTTGCCAGTGGTTGCAACTGGTTGCAAGTGGTTGTGAGGGGTTGAGGGTAATTACGAGCTGTTGCAAGTGGTTGACAATGGTTGTGAGTGGTTGCGAGTAGTTGCGAGTAGTTGCGAGTGGTTGCAAGTGGTTGCAAGTGGTTGCGAGTGGTTGCGAGTGGTTGCGAGTGGTTGTGAGTGGTTGCGAGTGGTTGCAAGTGGTTACGCATTGTTGCGAGTGGTTGTGAGTGGTTGTGAGTGGTTGGAAATGGTTGCGAGTGGTTGCCAGTGGTTGCAAGTGGTTTCAAGTGGTTGCGAGTGCTTGCAAGTGGTTGCGAGTGGTTGTGAGTAGTTGTGAGTGGTTGAAAGTGATTATGAGTGGTTGCGAGTGGTTGTGATTGGTTGCGAGTGGTTACAAGTGCTTTAGAGTGGTTGCGTGTGGTTCTAAGTGTTTGTGAGTGGTTGTGAGTTGTTGCGAGTGGTTGCAAGTGGTTGGGAGTGGTTGCGAGTAGTTGGGAGTGGTTGCGAGTGGTTGCGAGAGGTTGCGAGTGGTTGCAAGTGGTTGCGAGTGGTTGCGAGTGGTTGCGAGTGGATGCGAGTGGATGTGCGTGGTTGGGAGTGGTTACAATTGGTTGTGAGTGGTTGCAAGTGGTTGCGAGTGGTTGCGAGAGGTTGCGAGTGGTTGCAAGTGGTTGCGAGTGGTTGTGAGTGGTTGCGAGTAGTTGCGAGAGGTTGCGAGTGGTTGCGAGTGGTTGCAAGTGGTTGCGAATGGTTGCGAGTGGTTGCGAGTGGTTGCGAGTAGTTGCGAGTGGTTGCGAGAGGTTGCGAGTGGTTGCAAGTGGTTGCGAGTGGTTGTGAGTGGTTGCGAGTAGTTGCGAGAGGTTGCGAGTGGTTGCGAGTGGTTGCAAGTGGTTGCGAATGGTTGCGAGTGGTTGCGAGTGGTTGCGAGTAGTTGCGAGTGGTTGCGAGAGGTTGCGAGTGGTTGCAAGTGGTTGCGAGTGGTTGTGAGTGGTTGCGAGTAGTTGCGAGAGGTTGCGAGTGGTTGCGAGTGGTTGCAAGTGGTTGCGAATGGTTGCGAGTGGTTGCGAGTGGTTGCGAGTAGTTGCGAGTGGTTGCGAGAGGTTGCGAGTGGTTGCAAGTGGTTGCGAGTGGTTGTGAGTGGTTGCGAGTAGTTGCGAGAGGTTGCGAGTGGTTGCGAGTGGTTGCAAGTGGTTGCGAATGGTTGCGAGTGGTTGCGAGTGGTTGCGAGTAGTTGCGAGTGGTTGCGAGAGGTTGCGAGTGGTTGCAAGTGGTTGCGAGTGGTTGTGAGTGGTTGCGAGTAGTTGCGAGAGGTTGCGAGTGGTTGCGAGTGGTTGCAAGTGGTTGCGAATGGTTGCGAGTGGTTGCGAGTGGTTGCGAGTAGTTGCGAGTGGTTGCGAGAGGTTGCGAGTGGTTGCAAGTGGTTGCGAGTGGTTGTGAGTGGTTGCGAGTAGTTGCGAGAGGTTGCGAGTGGTTGCGAGTGGTTGCAAGTGGTTGCGAATGGTTGCGAGTGGTTGCGAGTGGTTGCGAGTAGTTGCGAGTGGTTGCGAGAGGTTGCGAGTGGTTGCAAGTGGTTGCGAGTGGTTGTGAGTGGTTGCGAGTAGTTGCGAGAGGTTGCGAGTGGTTGCGAGTGGTTGCAAGTGGTTGCGAATGGTTGCGAGTGGTTGCGAGTGGTTGCGAGTAGTTGCGAGTGGTTGCGAGAGGTTGCGAGTGGTTGCAAGTGGTTGCGAGTGGTTGTGAGTGGTTGCGAGTAGTTGCGAGAGGTTGCGAGTGGTTGCGAGTGGTTGCAAGTGGTTGCGAATGGTTGCGAGTGGTTGCGAGTGGTTGCGAGTAGTTGCGAGTGGTTGCGAGAGGTTGCGAGTGGTTGCAAGTGGTTGCGAGTGGTTGTGAGTGGTTGCGAGTAGTTGCGAGAGGTTGCGAGTGGTTGCGAGTGGTTGCAAGTGGTTGCAAGTGGTTGCCAGTGGTTGCCAGTGGATGCCAGTGGTTGTGAGTGGTTGCGAGTGGTTGCGAGTTGTTCAAGTGGTTGCGAGTGGTTGCAAGTGGTTGTGAGTGGTTCCGAGTGGTTGTGAGTGGTTGCGAGTACTTGCGAGTGGTTACGAGTAGTTGTGAGTGGTTGTGGTTGGTTGCGAGTAGTTGCAAGTGGTTGTGAGTGGTTGCGAGAGGTTGCGAGTAGTTGGGAGTGGTTGCGAGTGGTTGCGAGTTGTTGCAAGTGGTTGCCAATGTTTGCAAGTGGTTGTGAGTGGTTGCGAGTAGTTTCGAGTGGTTGCGAGCGGTTGCGGGTGGTTGCAAGTGGTTGCGAGTGGTTATGAGTGGTTGTGAGTGGTCGCAAGTGGTTGCGAATTGTTGCGAATCGTTACGAGTAGTTGCGAGTGGTTGTAAGTGGTTGCGAGTGGTTGCGAGTGGTTGCAAGTGGTTGCGACTGGTTGCGACTGGTTGCGACTGGTTGCGACTGGTTGCGACTGGTTGCGACTGGTTGCGACTGGTTGCGACTGGTTGCGACTGGTTGCGACTGGTTGCGACTGGTTGCGACTGGTTGCGACTGGTTGCGACTGGTTGCGACTGGTTGCGACTGGTTGCGACTGGTTGCGACTGGTTGCGACTGGTTGCGACTGGTTGCGACTGGTTGCGACTGGTTGCGACTGGTTGCGACTGGTTGCGACTGGTTGCGACTGGTTGCGACTGGTTGCGACTGGTTGCGACTGGTTGCGACTGGTTGCGACTGGTTGCGACTGGTTGCGACTGGTTGCGACTGGTTGCGACTGGTTGCGACTGGTTGCGACTGGTTGCGACTGGTTGCGACTGGTTGCGACTGGTTGCGACTGGTTGCGACTGGTTGCGACTGGTTGCGACTGGTTGCGACTGGTTGCGACTGGTTGCGACTGGTTGCGACTGGTTGCGACTGGTTGCGACTGGTTGCGACTGGTTGCGACTGGTTGCGACTGGTTGCGACTGGTTGCGACTGGTTGCGACTGGTTGCGACTGGTTGCGACTGGTTGCGACTGGTTGCGACTGGTTGCGACTGGTTGCGACTGGTTGCGACTGGTTGCGACTGGTTGCGACTGGTTGCGACTGGTTGCGACTGGTTGCGACTGGTTGCGACTGGTTGCGACTGGTTGCGACTGGTTGCGACTGGTTGCGACTGGTTGCGACTGGTTGCGACTGGTTGCGACTGGTTGCGACTGGTTGCGACTGGTTGCGACTGGTTGCGACTGGTTGCGACTGGTTGCGACTGGTTGCGACTGGTTGCGACTGGTTGCGACTGGTTGCGACTGGTTGCGACTGGTTGCGACTGGTTGCGACTGGTTGCGACTGGTTGCGACTGGTTGCGACTGGTTGCGACTGGTTGCGACTGGTTGCGACTGGTTGCGACTGGTTGCGACTGGTTGCGACTGGTTGCGACTGGTTGCGACTGGTTGCGACTGGTTGCGACTGGTTGCGACTGGTTGCGACTGGTTGCGACTGGTTGCGACTGGTTGCGACTGGTTGCGACTGGTTGCGACTGGTTGCGACTGGTTGCGACTGGTTGCGACTGGTTGCGACTGGTTGCGACTGGTTGCGACTGGTTGCGACTGGTTGCGACTGGTTGCGACTGGTTGCGACTGGTTGCGACTGGTTGCGACTGGTTGCGACTGGTTGCGACTGGTTGCGACTGGTTGCGACTGGTTGCGACTGGTTGCGACTGGTTGCGACTGGTTGCGACTGGTTGCGACTGGTTGCGACTGGTTGCGACTGGTTGCGACTGGTTGCGACTGGTTGCGACTGGTTGCGACTGGTTGCGACTGGTTGCGACTGGTTGCGACTGGTTGCGACTGGTTGCGACTGGTTGCGACTGGTTGCGACTGGTTGCGACTGGTTGCGACTGGTTGCGACTGGTTGCGACTGGTTGCGACTGGTTGCGACTGGTTGCGACTGGTTGCGACTGGTTGCGACTGGTTGCGACTGGTTGCGACTGGTTGCGACTGGTTGCGACTGGTTGCGACTGGTTGCGACTGGTTGCGACTGGTTGCGACTGGTTGCGACTGGTTGCGACTGGTTGCGACTGGTTGCGACTGGTTGCGACTGGTTGCGACTGGTTGCGACTGGTTGCGACTGGTTGCGACTGGTTGCGACTGGTTGCGACTGGTTGCGACTGGTTGCGACTGGTTGCGACTGGTTGCGACTGGTTGCGACTGGTTGCGACTGGTTGCGACTGGTTGCGACTGGTTGCGACTGGTTGCGACTGGTTGCGACTGGTTGCGACTGGTTGCGACTGGTTGCGACTGGTTGCGACTGGTTGCGACTGGTTGCGACTGGTTGCGACTGGTTGCGACTGGTTGCGACTGGTTGCGACTGGTTGCGACTGGTTGCGACTGGTTGCGACTGGTTGCGACTGGTTGCGACTGGTTGCGACTGGTTGCGACTGGTTGCGACTGGTTGCGACTGGTTGCGACTGGTTGCGACTGGTTGCGACTGGTTGCGACTGGTTGCGACTGGTTGCGACTGGTTGCGACTGGTTGCGACTGGTTGCGACTGGTTGCGACTGGTTGCGACTGGTTGCGACTGGTTGCGACTGGTTGCGACTGGTTGCGACTGGTTGCGACTGGTTGCGACTGGTTGCGACTGGTTGCGACTGGTTGCGACTGGTTGCGACTGGTTGCGACTGGTTGCGACTGGTTGCGACTGGTTGCGACTGGTTGCGACTGGTTGCGACTGGTTGCGACTGGTTGCGACTGGTTGCGACTGGTTGCGACTGGTTGCGACTGGTTGCGACTGGTTGCGACTGGTTGCGACTGGTTGCGACTGGTTGCGACTGGTTGCGACTGGTTGCGACTGGTTGCGACTGGTTGCGACTGGTTGCGACTGGTTGCGACTGGTTGCGACTGGTTGCGACTGGTTGCGACTGGTTGCGACTGGTTGCGACTGGTTGCGACTGGTTGCGACTGGTTGCGACTGGTTGCGACTGGTTGCGACTGGTTGCGACTGGTTGCGACTGGTTGCGACTGGTTGCGACTGGTTGCGACTGGTTGCGACTGGTTGCGACTGGTTGCGACTGGTTGCGACTGGTTGCGACTGGTTGCGACTGGTTGCGACTGGTTGCGACTGGTTGCGACTGGTTGCGACTGGTTGCGACTGGTTGCGACTGGTTGCGACTGGTTGCGACTGGTTGCGACTGGTTGCGACTGGTTGCGACTGGTTGCGACTGGTTGCGACTGGTTGCGACTGGTTGCGACTGGTTGCGACTGGTTGCGACTGGTTGCGACTGGTTGCGACTGGTTGCGACTGGTTGCGACTGGTTGCGACTGGTTGCGACTGGTTGCGACTGGTTGCGACTGGTTGCGACTGGTTGCGACTGGTTGCGACTGGTTGCGACTGGTTGCGACTGGTTGCGACTGGTTGCGACTGGTTGCGACTGGTTGCGACTGGTTGCGACTGGTTGCGACTGGTTGCGACTGGTTGCGACTGGTTGCGACTGGTTGCGACTGGTTGCGACTGGTTGCGACTGGTTGCGACTGGTTGCGACTGGTTGCGACTGGTTGCGACTGGTTGCGACTGGTTGCGACTGGTTGCGACTGGTTGCGACTGGTTGCGACTGGTTGCGACTGGTTGCGACTGGTTGCGACTGGTTGCGACTGGTTGCGACTGGTTGCGACTGGTTGCGACTGGTTGCGACTGGTTGCGACTGGTTGCGACTGGTTGCGACTGGTTGCGACTGGTTGCGACTGGTTGCGACTGGTTGCGACTGGTTGCGACTGGTTGCGACTGGTTGCGACTGGTTGCGACTGGTTGCGACTGGTTGCGACTGGTTGCGACTGGTTGCGACTGGTTGCGACTGGTTGCGACTGGTTGCGACTGGTTGCGACTGGTTGCGACTGGTTGCGACTGGTTGCGACTGGTTGCGACTGGTTGCGACTGGTTGCGACTGGTTGCGACTGGTTGCGACTGGTTGCGACTGGTTGCGACTGGTTGCGACTGGTTGCGACTGGTTGCGACTGGTTGCGACTGGTTGCGACTGGTTGCGACTGGTTGCGACTGGTTGCGACTGGTTGCGACTGGTTGCGACTGGTTGCGACTGGTTGCGACTGGTTGCGACTGGTTGCGACTGGTTGCGACTGGTTGCGACTGGTTGCGACTGGTTGCGACTGGTTGCGACTGGTTGCGACTGGTTGCGACTGGTTGCGACTGGTTGCGACTGGTTGCGACTGGTTGCGACTGGTTGCGACTGGTTGCGACTGGTTGCGACTGGTTGCGACTGGTTGCGACTGGTTGCGACTGGTTGCGACTGGTTGCGACTGGTTGCGACTGGTTGCGACTGGTTGCGACTGGTTGCGACTGGTTGCGACTGGTTGCGACTGGTTGCGACTGGTTGCGACTGGTTGCGACTGGTTGCGACTGGTTGCGACTGGTTGCGACTGGTTGCGACTGGTTGCGACTGGTTGCGACTGGTTGCGACTGGTTGCGACTGGTTGCGACTGGTTGCGACTGGTTGCGACTGGTTGCGACTGGTTGCGACTGGTTGCGACTGGTTGCGACTGGTTGCGACTGGTTGCGACTGGTTGCGACTGGTTGCGACTGGTTGCGACTGGTTGCGACTGGTTGCGACTGGTTGCGACTGGTTGCGACTGGTTGCGACTGGTTGCGACTGGTTGCGACTGGTTGCGACTGGTTGCGACTGGTTGCGACTGGTTGCGACTGGTTGCGACTGGTTGCGACTGGTTGCGACTGGTTGCGACTGGTTGCGACTGGTTGCGACTGGTTGCGACTGGTTGCGACTGGTTGCGACTGGTTGCGACTGGTTGCGACTGGTTGCGACTGGTTGCGACTGGTTGCGACTGGTTGCGACTGGTTGCGACTGGTTGCGACTGGTTGCGACTGGTTGCGACTGGTTGCGACTGGTTGCGACTGGTTGCGAGTGGTTCCGAGTGGTTGTGAGTGTTTACGAGTGGTTGCAAGTGGCTGCGAGTGCTTGCAAGTGGTTGCGTATGGTTGCGAGTGGTTGCAAGTGGTTGCGAGTGGTTGCAAGTGGTTGCGAGTGGTTGGGAGTTTGTGAGTGGTTGCGAGTGGTTGCGAGTGGTTACGAGTGGTTGCGAGTGGTTACTAGTGGTTGCGAGCGGTTGCGAGTGGTTGCGACTTGTTGCGAATGGTTTGGAGTGGTTTCGAGTGGTTGCGAGTGCTTGCAAGTGGTTGTTGGTGGTTCTGAGTGCTTGCAAGTGGTTGCAAGTGACTGCGAGTGGTTGCAAGTTATTTCGAGTGGTTGCAAGTGGTGGTGAATGGTTGCAAGTGGTTGCGAGTGGTTGCGAGTGGTTGCAAGTGGTTGCGAGTGGTTGTGAGTGGTTGCGAGTGGTTGCGAGTGGTTGCAAGTGGTTGTGAGTGGTTGCAAGTGGTTGCGACTGGTTGCGAGTTGTTGTGAGTGGTTATGAGTGGTTGCGAGTGGTTGCGAGTGGTTGTGAGTGGTTGCGAGTGGTTGTGAGTGGTTGCAAGTGGTTGCGAGTGGTTGGGAGTGGTTGGGAGTGGTTGCGAGTGGTTGCGAGTGGTTGTGAGTGGTTGCGAGTGGTTGTGAGTGGTTGCAAGTGGTTGCGAGTGGTTGGGAGTGGTTGGGAGTGGTTTTTAGTGATTGGGAGTGGTTGCGAGTGGTTGCAAGTGGTTGCAAGTGGTTGCGTGTGGTTGTGAGTTGTTGCGAGTTGTTGTGAGTGGTTGCAATTGGTTGTGAGTGGTTGCGAGTGGTTGCGAGTGGTTGCGAGTGGTTGCGAGTGGTTGCCAGTGTATGCGAGTTGTTGCGAGTGGTTATGAGTGATTGCGAGTGGTTCCGAGTGGTTGCGAGTGGTTGCAAGTAGTTGCAAGTGGTTGCAAGTGGTTGTAAGTGGTTGCCAGTGGTTGCCAGTGGATGCCAGTGGTTGTGAGTGGTTGCGAGTGGTTGCAAGTTTTTGTGAGTGGTTGCGAGTGGTTGCAAGTTGTTGTGAGTGGTTGCGAGTGGTTGTGAGTGGTTGCGAGTGCTTGCGAGTGGTTACGAGTGGTTGTGAGTGGTTGTGGTTGGTTGCGAGTAGTTGCAAGAGGTTGTGAGTGGTTGTGAGTGGTTGCGAGAGGTTGCGAGTGGTTGGGAGTGGTTGCGAGTGGTTGCGTGTGGTTGCGAGTGGTTGCGAGTGGTTGCAGGTGGTTGACTTTGGATGCAAGTGGTTGTGAGTTGTTGCGAGTGATTGTGAGTGGTTGCAAGTGGTTGCGAGTGGTTGCGAGTGGTTATGAGTGGTTACGAGTGATTGTGGGTAATTGTGAGTGGATGCGAGTGGCTGCAAGTGGTTGCGAATGGTTGCAAGTGGTTGCGAGTGGTTGCGAGTGGTTGTGAGTGGTTGCGAGTGGTTACGAATGGTTGCCAGTGGTTGCAAGTGGTTTCAAGTGGTTGCGAGTGCTTGCAAGTGGTTGCGAGTTGCTGCGAGTGGTTGCGAGTGGTTGGGAGTGGTTGCGACTGGTTGCGACTGGTTGCGACTGGTTGCGAGTGGTTGCGAGTGGTTGTGAGTGGTTACGAGTGGTTGAGAGTGGTTGCGAGTGGATGCAAGTGGTTGTGAGTGGTTGTGAGTGGTTGTGAGTGTTTACGAGTGGTTGCAAGTGGTCGCAAGTGGTTGCGAGTGGTTGTGAGTGGTTGCCAGTGGTTGCGAGTGGTTGCGAGTGGTTGCGAGTGGTTGCGAGTGGTTGCAAGTGGTCGCAAGTGGTTGCGAGTGGTTGTGAGTGGTTGCCAGTGGTTGCGAGTGGTTGCGAGTGGTTGCGAGTGGTTGCGAGTGGTTGCAAGTGGTTGCGAGTGGTTGCAAGTGGTTTTCAGTGGTTGCGAGTGGTTGCGAGTGGTTCTGAGTGGTTGCGAGTGGTTACAAGTGGTTGCGAGTGGTTGCGAGTGGTTGCGAGTGGTTGCGAATGGTTTTGAGTGGTCGCAAGTGTTTTCAAGTGGCTGTGAGTGCTTCCAAGTGGTTGCGAGTGGTTGCAAGTGGTTGCGAGTGGTTGCAAGTGATTATGAGTGGTTTCGAGTGGTTGCGAGTGCTTGTGAGTTGTTGCGAGTGGTTTCGAGTGGTTGCGAGTGGCTGCAAGGTGTTGCGAGTGGTTGTGAGTGGTCGCAATTGGTTGTGAGGGGTTGCGAGTGGTTAGTCGTTGTTACTAGTGGTTTCGAGTGGTTGTGAGTGGTTGCGAGTGGTTCCCAGTGGTTGCAAGTGGTTCCAAGTTGTTGCGATTGGTTGCGAGTGGTTGCAAGCTGTTGCAAGTGGTTGCCAATGGTTGCAAGTGGTTGTGAGTGGTTGTGAGTGGTTGCGAGTGGTTGCGAGCGGTTGCGGGTGGTTGCAAGTGGTTGCGAGTGGTTGCAAGTGGTTATGAGTGGTTGCGAGGGGTTGCAAGTGGTTGCGAATTGTTACGAGTGGTTACGAGTAGTTGCGAGTGGTTGCAAGTGGTTGCGAGTGGTTGCGAGTGGTTGCAAGTGGTTGCGAGTTGTTGCGAGTGGTTACGAGTGGTTGTGAGTGGTTGCAAGTTGTTGCGAGTGGTTGCGAGTGGATGTGAGTGGTTGTGAGTGGATGCGAGTGATTGCAAGTGGTTGCCAGTGGTTGTGACTGGTTGCGTATGGTTGTGATTAGTTGCAACTGGTTGCAAGTGGTTGCGAGTGGTGGCGAGTGGTTGCGAGTGGTTACGAGTGGTTGCGAGCGGTTGCGGAGGTTGCGACTGGTTGTGAGTGGTTGTGAGTGGTGCGAGTGTTTGCAAGTGGTTGTGAGTGGTTCTGAGTGGTTGCAAGTGGTTGTGAGTGGTTGTGAGTGGTTGTGAATGTTTACGAGTGGTTGCAAGTGGTCGCAAGGAGTTGCGAGTGGTTGTGAGTGGTTGCCAGTGGTTGCGAGTGGTTGCGAGAGGTTGCGAGTGGTTGCGAGTGGTTGCAAGTGGTTGCGAGTGGCTGCAAGTGGTTTTCAGTGGTTGCAAGTGGTTGCGAGTGGTTTTGAGTGGTTGCGAGTGGTTACGAGTGGTTGCGAGTGGTTGCGAGTGGTTGCGAGTGGTTGCGAGTGGTTGCGAGTGGTTGTGAATGGTTTTGAGTGGACGCAAATGTTTTCAAGTGGCTGCGAGTGCTTCCAAGTGGTTGCGAGTGGTTGCAAGTGGTTGCGAGTGGTTGCAAGTGATTATGAGTGGTTTCGAGTGGTTGCCAGTGCTTGTGAGTTGTTGCGAGTGGTTTCGAGTGGTTGCGAGTGGCTGCAAGGTGTTGCGAGTGGTTGTGAGTGGTCGCAAGTGGTTGTGAGGGGTTGCGAGTGGTTAGGCGTTGTTGCTAGTGGTTTCGAGTGGTTGTGAGTGGTTGCGAGTGGTTCCCAGTGGTTGCAAGTGGTTGCAAGTGGTTGCGATTGGTTGCGAGTGGTTGCGAGCTGTTGCAAGTGGTTGCCAATGGTTGCAAGTGGTTGTGAGTGGTTGCAAGTGGTTGCGAGTGGTTGCGAGCGGTTGCGGGTGGTTGCAAGTGGTTGCGAGTGGTTGCAAGTGGTTATGAGTGGTTGCGAGTGGTTGCAAGTGGTTGCGAATTGTTGCGAGTGGTTACGAGTAGTTGCGAGTGGTTGCGAGTGGTTGTAAGTGGTCTCAAGTGGTTGCGAATGCTTGCAAGTGGTTGCGAGTGGTTGTGAGTGGTTGCGAGTGCTTGCAAGTGGTTGTGAGTGGTTGCGAGTGGTTGTGAGTGATTGCGAGTGATTGCGAGTGGTTGTGAGTGGTTGCGAGTGGTTGCGAGTGGTTACGAGTGGTTGAGAGTGGTTACGAGTGGTTGCAAGTGGTTGTGAGTGGATGTGAGTGGTTGCGAGTGGTTGTGATTGGTTGGGAGTAGATGTGAGTGGTTGTGAGTTTTTGCGAGTGGTTGCGAGAGGTTGCGAGTGGTTGTAAGTTGTTGCGAGTGGTTGCGATTGGTTGCGAGTGGTTGCGAGTGGTTGCGAGAGGTTGCCAGTGGTTGCGAGTGGTTGCGAGTGGTTTCAAGTGGTTGCGAGTAGTTGCGAGTGGTTGCGAGTGGTTGCGAGTAGTTGCAAGTTGTTGTGAGTGGTTGTGAGTGGTTGCCAGTGGTTGCGAGTGGTTGCCAGTGGTTGCGAGCGGTTATGAGTGGTTGCAAGTGGTTGGGAGTAGTTGCAAGTGATTGCGAGTGGTTGCAAGTGGTTGCGAGTGGTTGCACTTGGTTGCAAGTGGTTGCAAGTGGTTGCGAGTGGTTGTGAGTGGTTGCAAGTTGTTGCAAGTGGTTGCGAGTGGATGTGAGTGGTTTTGTGTGGATGCGAGTGATTGCAAGTGGTTGCCAGTGGTTGTGACTGGTTGCGTATGGTTGTGATTGGTTGCAACTGGTTGCAAGTGGTTGCGAGTGGTGGCGAGTGGTTGCGAGTGGTTACGAGTGGTTGCGAGCGGTTGCGGAGGTTGCGACTGGTTGTGAGTGGTTGTGAGTGGTGCGAGTGGTTGCAAATGGTTGCGAGTGGTTGCGAGTGGTTGCGAGCGGTTGCGAGTGGTTGCGAGTGGTTGCGAGCGGTTGCGAGTGGTTGCGAGTGGTTGCGAGCGGTTGCGAGTGGTTGCGAGTGGTTGCGAGCGGTTGCGAGTGGTTGCGAGTGGTTGCGAGCGGTTGCGAGTGGTTGCGAGTGGTTGCGAGCGGTTGCGAGTGGTTGCGAGTGGTTGCGAGCGGTTGCGAGTGGTTGCGAGTGGTTGCGAGCGGTTGCGAGTGGTTGCGAGTGGTTGCGAGCGGTTGCGAGTGGTTGCGAGTGGTTGCGAGCGGTTGCGAGTGGTTGCGAGTGGTTGCGAGCGATTACGAGTGGTTGCGAGTGGTTGCAAGTGGTTGCAAGGGGTTGCGAGTGGTTGCGAGTGGTTGCAAGCGATTGCGAGTGGTTGTGAGTGGTTTCCAGTGGTTGCGAGTGGTTGCGACTGGTTGCGAGTGGTTGCGAGTGGTTGTGAGTGGTTGCAAGTTGTTGCAAGTGGTTGCGAGTGGATGTGAGTGGTTTTGTGTGGATGCGAGTGATTGCAAGTGGTTGCCAGTGGTTGTGACTGGTTGCGTATGGTTGTGAGTGGTTGCAACTGGTTGCAAGTGGTTGCGAGTGGTGGCGAGTGGTTGCGAGTGGTTACGAGTGGTTGCGAGCGGTTGCGGAGGTTGCGACTGGGTGTGAGTGGTTGTGAGTGGTGCGAGTGGTTGCAAATGGTTGTGAGTGGTTCCGAGTGGTTGCAAGTGGTTGCAAGTGATTGCGAGTGGTTGCAAGTGGTTGCGAGTGATTACGAGTGGTTTTTGAGTGGTTCCGAGTGGTTGCGAGTGGTTGCGAGTGGTTGCGAGTGGTTGCGAATGGTTGCAAGTCGTTGCGAGTGGTAGGGCGTGGTTGCAAATGGTTGCGAGTGGTTGCAAGTGGTTGCGAGTGGTTGTGAGTGGTTGCAAGTGGTTGTGAGTGGTTGCGAGTGGTTATCAGTGGTTGTGAGTGCAAGTTGTTGCGAGTGGATGCGAGTGGTTGCAAGTGGTTGCGAGTGGTTGCCAGTGGTTGCCAGTGGTTGCCAGTGGTGGCAAGGGGTTGCGAGTGGTTGCGAGTGGTTACAAGTGGTTTCAAGTGGTTGCGAGTGCTTGCAAGTGGTTGTGAGTTGCTGCGAGTGGTTGCGAGTGGTTGCAAGTGGTTGCAAGTGGTTGAAAGTGGTTTTCAAGTGGTTGCGAGTGGTTGCGAGTGGTTGCGAGTGGTTGCCAGTGGTTGCCAGTGGTTGCGAGTGGTTGCGAGTGGTTACGAGTGGTTGAGAGTGGTTGCGAGTGGTTGCAAGTGGTTGTGAGTGGCTTTCAGTGGTTGTGAGTGTTTACGAGTGGTTGCAAGTGGTCGCAAGTGGTTGCGAGTGGTTGTGAGTGGTTGCCAGTGGTTGCGAGTGGTTGCGAGTGGTTGCGAGTGGTTGCGAGTGGTTGCAAGTGGTTGCAAGTGGTTGCAAGTGATTGCGAGTGGTTGCGAGTGGTTGCGAGTGATTGCGAGTGGTTGCGAGTGGTTGCGAGTGATTGCGAGTGGTTGCGAGTGGTTGCGAGTGATTGCGAGTGGTTGCGAGTGGTTGCGAGTGATTGCGAGTGGTTGCGAGTGGTTGCGAGTGATTGCGAGTGGTTGCGAGTGGTTGCGAGTGATTGCGAGTGGTTGCGAGTGGTTGCGAGTGATTGCGAGTGGTTGCGAGTGGTTGCGAGTGATTGCGAGTGGTTGCGAGTGGTTGCGAGTGATTGCGAGTGGTTGCGAGTGGTTGCGAGTGATTGCGAGTGGTTGCGAGTGGTTGCGAGTGATTGCGAGTGGTTGCGAGTGGTTGCGAGTGATTGCGAGTGGTTGCGAGTGGTTGCGAGTGATTGCGAGTGGTTGCGAGTGGTTGCGAGTGATTGCGAGTGGTTGCGAGTGGTTGCGAGTGATTGCGAGTGGTTGCGAGTGGTTGCGAGTGATTGCGAGTGGTTGCGAGTGGTTGCGAGTGATTGCGAGTGGTTGCGAGTGGTTGCGAGTGATTGCGAGTGGTTGCGAGTGGTTGCGAGTGATTGCGAGTGGTTGCGAGTGGTTGCGAGTGATTGCGAGTGGTTGCGAGTGGTTGCGAGTGATTGCGAGTGGTTGCGAGTGGTTGCGAGTGATTGCGAGTGGTTGCGAGTGGTTGCGAGTGATTGCGAGTGGTTGCGAGTGGTTGCGAGTGATTGCGAGTGGTTGCGAGTGGTTGCGAGTGATTGCGAGTGGTTGCGAGTGGTTGCGAGTGATTGCGAGTGGTTGCGAGTGGTTGCGAGTGATTGCGAGTGGTTGCGAGTGGTTGCGAGTGATTGCGAGTGGTTGCGAGTGGTTGCGAGTGATTGCGAGTGGTTGCGAGTGGTTGCGAGTGATTGCGAGTGGTTGCGAGTGGTTGCGAGTGATTGCGAGTGGTTGCGAGTGGTTGCGAGTGATTGCGAGTGGTTGCGAGTGGTTGCGAGTGATTGCGAGTGGTTGCGAGTGGTTGCGAGTGATTGCGAGTGGTTGCGAGTGGTTGCGAGTGATTGCGAGTGGTTGCGAGTGGTTGCGAGTGATTGCGAGTGGTTGCGAGTGGTTGCGAGTGATTGCGAGTGGTTGCGAGTGGTTGCGAGTGATTGCGAGTGGTTGCGAGTGGTTGCGAGTGATTGCGAGTGGTTGCGAGTGGTTGCGAGTGATTGCGAGTGGTTGCGAGTGGTTGCGAGTGATTGCGAGTGGTTGCGAGTGGTTGCGAGTGATTGCGAGTGGTTGCGAGTGGTTGCGAGTGATTGCGAGTGGTTGCGAGTGGTTGCGAGTGATTGCGAGTGGTTGCGAGTGGTTGCGAGTGATTGCGAGTGGTTGCGAGTGGTTGCGAGTGATTGCGAGTGGTTGCGAGTGGTTGCGAGTGATTGCGAGTGGTTGCGAGTGGTTGCGAGTGATTGCGAGTGGTTGCGAGTGGTTGCGAGTGATTGCGAGTGGTTGCGAGTGGTTGCGAGTGGTTGCGAGTGGTTGCAAGTGGTTGCAAGTGGCTGCAAGTGGTTGCGAGTGGATTTGATTGGTTTTGTGTGGATGCGAGTGATTGCAACTGGTTGCGAGTGGTTGTGACTGGTTGCGTATGCTTGTGATTGGTTGCAACTGGTTGCAAGTGGTTGCGAGTGGTTATGAGTGGTTGCGAGCGGTTGCGGAGGTTGCGACTCGTTGTGAGTGGTTGTGAGTGGTACGAGTGGTTGCGAGTGGTTGTGAGTGGTTCTGAGTGGTTGCAAGTGGTTGCAAGTGATTGCAAGTGGTTGCAAGTGATTGCAAGTGGTTGCAAGTGGTTGCAAGTGGTTGCGAGTGGTTGTGATTGGTTGCGAGTGGTTGCGAGTGGTTACGAGTTGTTGCGAGTGGTTGCAAGTGGTTGCGAGTGGTTGCGAGTGGTTACGAGTCGTTGCACGTGGTTGCGAGTGGTTGAGACTGGTTGCAAGTGGTTGCAAATGGTTGCGAGTGGTTGCGAGTGGTTGCGAGTGGTTGGGAGTGGTTGCGAGTGGTTGCGAGTGGTTGCGAGTGATTGCGAGTGGTTGCGAGTGGTTGCGAGTGGTTGCAAGTGGTTGCGAGTGGTTGCGAGTGGTTGCG
>SZWC01010102.1:71686-82891 GCA_023375785.1 Penium margaritaceum
CCACCCCCAGGTAGTACTAGCCTAACCCAAAGAATGTCGTACACTTGTGCACCATTCCACCCGCACTACACTCACTAATTCCTACACTTGCTCATGCACTCCCCACATACACTTTGTCCCTAAGCCCCCGCTCCACCCCCACATAATACTAGCCAAGCCCAGAGTATGTCGTACACATGTGCACCATTCCACCCGCACTACACTCACAAATTCCTACACTTCCTTATGCACTCCCCACATACCGTACTGATCTTTGATTTCGTGGTCGAGAATAATTTTGGACCTGTAACTTAGATTCGTGCTTGATCTGAACTATTTTTTTGTTTCAAAAACGAACGAATCGGGTCCTACTTGTAACCTTGATTTCGTTTTTTTCCCCCCTTTTCCCCTCGTCGCCCCAATTTCTGGCTCGAGCTCGACTTCGAGCACAGCCAAAAAAATGCCGGGGGCCTCTAGTGCAAGCCATTGCTTACGTGTCCTACGCGTCAACGAGAGAACGAATTCTCGGAACACGGCCAGATCCACGTCACATCCGCTCGAGCTCGGCGGATGTGACCCGAACTCTATTTTTTCTTTCGACACAAAACACACCAGGGTCGAGGGAATTATTTTTGCGTTTTCAAAATAGAACGAACTATGCGCCCTCGTAACCAAATACATAAACTCATACGAGAAAAAAATCATTAATATCAAAATCAAAGATCAGTATGGTAGACTTTGTCCCTAAGCCCCCCACCCTTACTCAACACGTAGTCCACCCAGCCACCTCTAGCCCATGCGCCGGAACATTATTAACTGGTGTTCAACTTCCTAGAACCTTCCTTATAGACCATTTCCCTCCATACACACTTCATTGAGTGTATGAAAGTCCTTCGATAAACTCTATCTCAAAGTGTGACGCTCTAGAGCCAAAGTGTGACGCTCTAGTGTCAAAGTGTGACGCTCTAGTGCCAAATTGTGACGCTGTAGTACCGAAGTGAGAAGCTCTTGTGCCAATGTATGATGCTCTAGTACCAAAGTGTGATGCTCTAGTGCCAAAGTGTGACGCTCTAGTGCCAAAGTGTGATACTCTAGTGCTGAAGTGTGAAGCTCTAGTTCCAAATTGTGACATTCTAGTGCCAAAGTGTGACACTCTAGTGGCAAAGTGTGAAGATCTAGTTCCAAAGTGTGACGCTCTAGTGCCAAAGTGTGATGCTCTAGTGCCAAAGTTTGACGCTTTACTGCCAAAGTGTGAAGCTCTAGTGCCAAAGTGTGAAGCTTTAGTGTCAAAGTGTGACGCTCTACTGCCAAAGTGTGACACTCTAGTGCCAAAGTGTGGACCTCTTGTGCCAAAGTGTGACGCTCTAGTGCCAAAGTGTGACGTTCTAGTGCCAAAGTGTGACGCTCTCCTGCCAAAGTGGGACACTATAGTGCCAAAGTATGAAGCTCTAGTGCCGAAGTGGGACGCTCTAGTGCCAAAGTGTGACGCGCTAGTGCCAAAGTGTGATGCTCTAGTGCCAGAGTGGGACGCTCTAGTGCCAAAGTGTGACGCTCTAGTGCCAAAGTAGGAAGCTCTAGTGCCAAGTGTGAAACTCTAGTGCCAAAGTGTGACTCTCTAGTGCCAAAGTGTGAAGCTCTAGTGCCAAAGTGTGACGCTCTAGTGCCAAAGTGTGAAGCTCTATGGCCAAAGTGTGACACTCTAGAGCCAAAGTGTTACGCTGTAGTGCCAAAGTGAGAAGCTCTAGTGCCAAAGTGTGACGCTCTAGTACCAAAGTGTGACGCTCTAGTGCCGAAGTGTGATGCTCTAGTGCCAACGTGTGACGCTCTAGTGCCAAAGTGTGGAGCTCTTATGCCAAAATGTGAAGCTCTAGTGCCAAAGTGTGACGCTCTAGTGCCAAAGTGTGACTCTCTAGTACCAAAATATGACGCTCTAGTGCCAAAGTGTGACGCTCTAGTGCCAAATTGTGAAGCTCTAGAGTTATGGTTAATCATTCCTCTTTTATACATTGCATGATCTATGTATTACAAGTATATATACAGGAAGCTTCTAGGAGGTATCCTTACGGTTCAGAGATACGTATTCACCAACCAATGTGTATTATGGGAATACATTTTCAGCGTTTATACATTAAGGGTTTTCTCTATTGTGACATTTGAATTCCAATATTCTTTACTTGCCTGTTTGGAGGAGGAGAGGCAACATCGGAGCTGGAGATCTCCCCCCCCTCTCCAAAAGGGCAAAGTGTATTAGTGGAGTGTATGTGATATGTGTATCTCACGGACATGTGAAAACTAGACGAAGTGTATCATACACTTAGTGTATTTTCCACATGTCTGTGAGATATACATATCATAAACCTCCCCAATACACTCTACCTGTTTGGGGGAGGGAGGGGCAACATGGGAGCCAGATACCCCCCCCCCTCCAAAAGGGCAAATTGTATTAGGGGAGTGTATATGATCTGTGTATCTCACGGACATGGGAAAAATACACAAAGTGTATTATACACTTTGTTTATTTTTCACATGTCCGTGAGATACACAAATCATAGACACTCCTCCAATGCACTTTACTTGTTTGGAGATGGGGGATAGCATGGGAGCGGGAGATCATCCTCCCCCCTCTTGAAAAAGGACAAAGTGTATTAGGGGAGTGTATATGATAAGTGTATCTCACGAACATTTAAAAAATACACTAAGTGTATTATGCACTTAGTGTATTTTTTACATGTTCATGAGATACACAAATCATAGACACTCTCCCAACACACTGTACTTGTGGAGGGGGGGGGGGGGACATGGGAGCCGGAGATCCCCTCCCCCTCCAAAAGATTAAAGCGTCTTGGGGGAGTGTCTATGATCTGTGTATCTCACAGACATGTGAAAAATACACTAAGTGTATAATACACTTAGTGTATTTTTCACACTTTACCTGTTTGGATGGGGGGGACAACATTGGAATGGGATATCCTCCCCCCCCCTCCCCTCAAAAGGGAAAAGTTTATTTGGGGAGTGTATATGATCTGTGTATCTCAGGGATGTGTGAAAATACACCAAGTGTATTATACACTAAGTGTACTTTCCACGTTTCCATGAGATACACAGATCATAGCCACTCCTCCAATACACTTTGCCTGTTTGGAGGTGGGGTCAACATGGGAGCTGGATAGCCCCCCCCCCTCCTCAAAAGGGCAGAGTGTACTAGGAGGTGTATATGATCTGTGTATCTCATGGACATGTAAAAAATGTACTAAGTGTATTATACACTTAGTGCATTTTTCACATGTCCGTGAGATACACATATCATAAACACTCTCCCAATACACTTAACCTGTTTGAAGGGGGAGAGGCAACATGGGAGAGGTATATCCTCCCCCCCTAAAAGGAAAAGTGTATTAGGGGAGTGTATATGATCTGTGTATCTCACAGACATGTGAAAAATACACCACGTGTATTATACACTTAATTTTTTTCCACGTGTCCATGAGATACACAGATTATTGACACTCCTCCAATACACTTTGCCTGTTTGGAGGGGGGAGGACAACATGGGAGCTGGATATCCCCCCCCCCTCAAAGGGGCAGAGTGTATTAGGGGAGTGTATATGATCTGTGTATCTCACGGACATGTGAAACATACACCAAGTGTATTATACACTTAATGTATTTTCCACGGTTCAATGAGATACACAGATCATAGACACTCCTCCAATACACTTTGCCTGTTTGGAGGGAGGGGGCATAGGAGCTGGATATCCTCCCCCCCCCCCTCAAAGGGGCAGAGTGTATTAGGGGAGTGTACATGATCTATGTATCTCACGGACATGTGAAAAATACACTTAGTGTATTTTTCACATGTCCGTGAGATACACAGATCATATACACTCCCCCAATACACTTTACTTGTTTGGAGGGGGGGGAACTTGGGATCGGGAGATCCTCTCCTCCTAAAAAGGGAAAAGTGTATCAGGGGAGTGTATATGATATGTGTATCTCACGGACATGTCAAAAACACATCATGTGTACCATACACTTAGTGTATTTTCCACGTGTCCATGAGATACACAGATCATAGACACTCCTCACATACACTTTGCCTGTTTGGAGGGGGGAGGGGCAACATGGGAGCTGGATATCCCCCCCCTCAAAGGGGCAGGGTGTATTAGGGGAGTGTATATGATCTTTGTATCTCACGGACATATGAAAAATACACTAAGTGTATTATACACTTAGTGTGTTTTTCACATGTCCGTGAGATACACGGATCATATACACTCCCCCAATATACTTTACTCGTTCGGAGGAGGGGGGGGGAGGACAACATGGGAGCGGGAGATCCTCTCCCCCTTAAAAGGGAAAAGTGTATTAGGGGAGTGTATATGATATGTGTATCTCACGGACATGTGAAAAGTACTCCAAGTGTATTATACACTTAGTGTATTTTCCACGTGTCCATGAGATACACAGATCATAGACACTCCTCCAATACAATTTGCCTGTTTGGAAGGGGGGGAGGGGAGCAACATGGGAGCTGGATGTCTCCCCCCTCAAAGGAGCAGAGTGTATTAGGGGAGTGTATATGCTCTGTGTATCTGACGGACATGTAAAAAATACACTAAGTGTATTGTGCACTTCGTGTATTTTCTACATGTCCATAAGATACACACATCATAGACATTCCTTTAAAGGTCTAAGTACAAATGTACGTCTGTGTAAGAGAACTGTAAATTGACTTGTGGAAAAAGAAAGCATGGAACTTGTTGAGTGTTTACAACTGAATTACAAGCCTTCCAACAATGTTCGTGTGTTGAATCATACAAGTACATTCTTTTATGTATGAACATACGTAGTAAGGTAAATTGTAATGTAACCTCCACAAAGGTACCCTGAAATTTCCAAAGGCATACATGTGACATTTACACTGTATGAAGAGTGAATTTTTTAGAGGCAATTAACCATAAATGAAGCTCTAGTGCCAAAATGTGATGCTCTAATGCCAAAGTGTGACGTTCTAGTGCCAGAGTGTGGAGCTCTAGTGCCAACGTGTGACGCTCTAGTGCCAA
The DNA here is from genome assembly GCA_023375785.1 of Penium margaritaceum. Lineage (NCBI taxonomy): Eukaryota > Viridiplantae > Streptophyta > Zygnematophyceae > Desmidiales > Peniaceae > Penium > Penium margaritaceum. The sequence goes on from SZWC01010102.1 coordinate 76,729, forward strand.
AGTGTGACGCTCTAATGCCAAAGTGTGACGCTCTAGTGCCAAAGTGTGGAGCTCTAGTGCCAAAGTCTGACGCTCTAGTGTCAAAGTGTGACGCTCTAGTGCCAAAGTGTGACACTCTAGTGCCAAAGTGTGACACTCGAGTGCCAAAGTGTGACGCTCTAGTGCCAAAGTGTGAAGCTCTAGTGCCAAAGTGTGACACTCTAGTGCCAAAGTGTGATGCTCTAGTGCCAGATTGTGATGCTCTAGTACCAAAGTGTGACACTCTTGTGCCAAAGTGTTATGCTCTAATGCCAAGGTATGACGCTCTAGGGCCCAAGTGTGGAGCTCTAGTGCCAAAGTGTGACCCTCTAGTTCCAAAGTGTGCGCTCTAGTGCCAAAGTGTGACGCTCTAGTGCCAACGTGTGACGCTCTAGTGCCAAACTGTGACGCTCTAGTGCCAAAGTGTGACGCTCTTGTACCAAAGTTCAAAACTCTAGTGCCAACGTGTGACGCTCTAGTGCCAAAGTGTGACGCTCGAGTGCCAAAGTGTGAAGCTCTAGTGCCAAATTGTAAAGCTCTAGTCCCAAAGTGGGAAGCTCAAGTGCCAAGGTGTGACGCTCTATTGCCAAAGTGTGAGACTCTATTACCGAAGTGTGAAGCTCTAGTGCCAAGGTGTGACGCTCTAGTGCCAAAGTGTGACGGTCTAGTGCCAAAGTGTGACACTCTAGTGCTAAAGTGGGACGCTCTAGGGCCAAAGTGTGATGCTCTAGAGCCTAAGGGTGAAGCTCTAGTGCCAAAGTGTGACACTCCAGTGCCAAAGTGTGACGCCCTAGTGCCAAAGTGTGAAGCTCTACTGCCAGGGTGTAAAGCTCTAGTGCCAAAGTCTGAAGCTTTAGTGCCAAAGTGTAAAGCTCTAGTACCAAAGTGTGAAGCTCTAGTGCCAAAGTGTGACGCTCTAGTGCCAAAGTGTGAAGCTCTAGTGCCAAAGTGTGACGCTCTAGTGCCAAAGTGTGACGCTCTAGTGCCAAAGTGTGAAGCTCTAGTGCCAAAGTGTAAAGCTCTAGTACCAAAGTGTGAAGCTCTAGTGCCAAAGTGTGACGCTCTAGTGCCAAAGTGTGAAGCTCTAGTGCCAAAGTGTGACGCTCTAGTGCCAAAGTGTGACACTCTAGTGCCACAGTGTGACGTTCTAGTGCCAAAGTGTGACGCTCTAGTGCCAAAGTGTGATGCTCTATTACCAAAGTGTGACGCTCTAGTGCCAAAGTATGACGCTCTAGTACCAAAGTGTGACGCTCTAGTGCCAAAGTGTGACGTTCTAGTGCCAAAGTGTGACGCTCTAGTGCCAAAGTGTGATGCTCTATTACCAAAGTGTGACGCTCTAGTGCCAAAGTATGACGCTCTAGTACCAAAGTGTGACGCTCTAGTGCGGAAAGTGAAGCTCTAGTGCCAAAGTGTGACGCTCTAATACCAACGTTTGACGCTCTAGTGCCAACGTGTGACGCCCTAGTACCAAAGTATGAAGCTCTACTGCCAAAGTGTGACTCTCTAGTGCCAAAGTGTGAAGCTCCAGTCCCAAAGTGTGACGCTTTAGTGCCAAAGTGTGAAGCTCCAGTCCTAAGGTGTGACACTCTAGTGCCAAAGTGTGACGCTATAGTCCCAAAGTGTGAAGCTCTAGTGCCAAAGTGGGACGCTCTAGTGCCAAAGTGGTACACTCTAGTTCCAAAGTGTGACGCTCTAGTGCAAAAGTGTGACGCTCTAGTGCCGAAGGGTGAAGCTCTAGTGCCAAAGTGTGAAGCTCTACTGCCAAACTGTGAAACTCTAGTGCCAACGTGTGACTCTCTAGTGCCAAAATGTGAATCTCTAGTGCCAAAGTGTGAAGTTCTAGTGCCAAATTGTGATGCTCTAGTGCAAATGTGAGATTCTCTAGTGGCAAAGTGTGATGCTCTTGTGCCAAAGTGTGACGCTCTAGTGCCAAAGTCTGACACTATAGTGCCAAAGTGTGTCGCTCTAGTGCCAAAGTGTGATGCTCTAGTGCCAAAGTGTGACGCTCTAGTGCCAAAGTGTGAATCTCTAGTGCCAAAGTGTGACGCTCTAGTGCCAAAGTGTGTCGCTCTAGTGCCAAAGTGTGATGCTCTAGTGCCAAAGTGTGACGCTCTAGTGCCAAAGTGTGAATCTCTAGTGCCAAAGTGTGACGCTCTAGTGCCAAAGTGTGATGCTCTAGTGCCAAAGTGTGGACCTCTAGTAACAAAGTGTGACGCTCTAGTGCCAAAGTGTGGAGCTCTAGAGCCCAAGTGTGACGCTCTAGTGCCAAAGTGTGAAGCTCTAGTACCAAAGTGTGACACTGTAGTGCCAATGTGTGACGCTCTAGTGCCAAAGTGTGATGCTCTAGTGCCAAAGTGTGAAGCTCTAGTGCCAAAGTGTGACGCTCTAGTGCCAAAGTGTGACGCTCTAGTGCCAAATTGTGACGCTCTTGTCTCAATGTTTGGAGCTCTAGTGCCAAAGTGTGATGCTCTAGTGCCAAAGTGTGAAGCTCTAGTGCCAAAGTGTGACGCTCTAGTGCCAAAGTGTGACGCTCTAGTGCCAAATTGTGACGCTCTTGTCTCAATGTTTGGAGCTCTAGTGCCAAAATTTGGAGCTCTAGTGCCAAAGTGTGACGCTCTAGTGCCAAAGTGTGACCCTCTAGTGCCAAAGTGTGACGCTCTAGTGCCAAAGTGTGACGCTCTAGTGCCAAAGAATGACGCTCTAGTACCAAAGTGTAGCGCTCTAGTGCCACAGTGTGATGCTCTAGTACCAAAGTGTGACACTCTAGTGCCAAAGTGTGACGCTCTAGTGCCAAAGTGTGACGATCTAGTGCTAAAGTGTGATGCTCTAGTACCAAAGTTCAAAACTCTAGTGCCAAAGTGTTATGCTCTACTGCCAAAATGTGACACTCTAGTGCCCAAGTGTGAAGTTCTAGTGCCAAAGTGTGACGCTCTAGTGCCAAAGTCTGAAGCTCTAGGACCAAAGTGTGACGCTCTAGTGCCAAAATGTGAAGCTCTTGTGCCAAAGTGTGATGCTCTAGTGCCAAAGTGTGGCGCTCTAGTGCCAACGTGCGACGCTCTAGTGCCAAAGCTTGACGCTCTAGTGCCAAAGTATGACGCTCTAGTGCTCAAGTGTGAAGCTCTAGTGTCAAAGTGTGACCCTCTGGTGCCAAAGTGTGGCGCTCTAGTGCCAAACTGTGACGCTCTAGTGCAAACGAATGTCGCTCTAGTACCAAAGTGTGGAGCTCTAGTGCCACAGTGTGATGCTCTAGTACCAAAGTGTGACACAATAGTGCCAAAGTGTGACGCTCTAGTGCCAAAGTATGACGCTCTAGTGCCAAAGTGTGATGCTCTAGTACCAAAGTTCAAAACTCTAGTGCCAAAGTGTGTTGCTCTACTGCCAAAATGTGATTCTCTAGTGCCAAAGTGTGACGCTCTAGTGCCAAAGTGTGAAGGACTAGTGCCAAAGTGTGACACTCTAGTGCCAAAGTGTGACTCTCTAGTGCCAAAGTGTGATGCTCTAGTGCCAAAGTGTGAAGCTCTTGTGCCAAAGAGTGACGCTCTAGTGTCAAAGTGTGACGCTCTAGTGCCAAAGTGTGACGCTCTAGTGCCAAAGTGTGACGCTCTAGTGCCGAAGTGTGAAACTCTAGTGCCAAAGTGTGATGCTCTAGTGCCAAAGTGTGAAGCTTAAGTGCCAAAGTGTGACCCTCTGGTGCCAAACTGTGACTCTCTAGTGCCAAAGTGTGACGCTCTAGTGCCAAAGTGTGAAGCTATACTGCCAACGTGTGACGCTCTAGTGCCAAAGTGTGAAGCTCTAGTGCCAAAATGTGAAGTTCTAGTGCCAAAGTGTGACGCTCTAGTGCAAAAGTGTGACGTTCTAGAGCCAAAGTGTGGAGCTCTAGTGCCAATGTGTGACCTTCTAGTACCAAAGTGTGACGCTCTAGTGCCAAATTGTGACGCTCAAGCTCTACTGCCAAAGTGTGAAGCTCTAGTGCCAAAGTTTGAGGCTCTAGTGCCAAAGTGTGAAGCTCTAGTGCAAAAGTGTAACGCTCTAGTGCCAAAGTGTGAAGCTCTAGTGCCGGAGTGTGACGCTCTAGTGCCAAAGTGTGACGCTCTAGTGCCAAAGTATGACGCTCCAGTGGCAAAGTGTGACACTCCAGTTCCGAAGTGTGAAGCTCTAGTGCCAAAGTCTGAAGCTCTAGTGCCAAAGTATGATGATCAAGTTCAAAAGCGTGAAGCTCTAGTGGCAAAGGGTGATGCTCTAGTGACAAAGTATGAAGCTCTAGTGCCAAAGTGTGACGCTCTAGTGCCAAAGTGTGATGCTCTAGTGCCAAAGTGTCACGCTCTAGTGCCAAACTATGACACTCTAGTTCCAAAGTGTGAGACTCTAGTGCCAAAGTGTGACGCTCTAGTGCCAAAGTGTAACGAACTAGTGCCGAAGTGTGACGCTCTAGTACCAAAGGTCTAAACTCTAGTGCCAAAGTGTAACGCTCTAATGCCAAAGTGTGACGCTCTAGTGCCAAAGTGTGATGCTCAAGTGCCAAATTGTGACAATCTAATGCCAAAGTGTGAAGCTCTAGTGTCAATGTGTGACACTCTAGTGCCAAAGTGTGAAGCTCTAGGGCCAAATTGTGACGCTCTAGTGCCAAAATGTGAAGCTCTAGTGCCAAAGCGTGATGCTCTAGTGCCAAAGTGTGGCGCTCTAGTGCCAAAGTGCAACGCTCTAGTTCCAAAGGGTGGTGCTCTAGTGCCAAAGTGTGAGGCTCTAGTGCCAAAGTGTGGAGCTCTAGTGCCAAAGTGTGACGCTCTAGTGCCAAAGTGTGGAGCTCTAGTGCCAAAGTGGGACGCTCTAGTGCCAAATTGTGAAGCTCTAGTGCCAAAGTGCGACACTCTAGTGCCAAAGTGTGATGCTCTAGTGCCAAAGTGTGACGCTCTAGTGCCAAAGTGTGACGATCTTGTGCCAACGTTCAAAACTCTAGTGCCAACGTGTGACGCTCTAGTACCAAAGTGTGACGCTCTAGTGCCAAAGTGTGAAGCTCTAGTGCCAAATTGTAAAGCTCTAGTCCCAAAGTGGGGAGCTCTAGTGCCAAGGTGTGACGCTCTAGTGCCAAAATGTGATACTCTAGTACCGAAGTGTGAAGCTCTAGTGCCAAAGTGTGACGCTCTAGTGCCAAAGTGTGACGGTCTAGTGCCAAAGTGTGACACTCTAGTGCCAAAGTGGGACGCTCTCGTGCCAAAGTGTGATTCTCTAGTGCCTAAGTGTGAAGCTCTAGTGCCAAAGTGTGACTCTCCAGTGCCAAAGTGTGACGCCCTAGTGCCAAAGTGTGAAGCTCTACTGCCAGGGTGTAAAGCTCTAGTGCCAAAGTGTGAAGCTTTAGTGCCAAAGTGTAAAGCTCTAGCGCCAAAGTGTGATGCTCTAGTGCCAAAGTGTGACACTCTACTGCAAAAGTATGACGCTCTAGTACCAAAGTGTGACGCTCTAGTGCGCAAAAGTGAAGCTCTAGTGCCAAAGTGTGACGCTCTAATGACAACGTTTGACGCTCTAGTGCCAACGTGTGACGCCCTAGTACCAAAGTTTGAAGCTCTACTGCCAAAGTGTGACGCTTTAGTGCCAAAGTGTGAAGCTCCAGTCCCAAGGTGTGAAGCTCTAGTGCCAAAGTGTGACGCTATAGTGCCAAATTATGAAGCTCTAGTGCCAAAGTAGGACGCTCTAGTGCCAAAGTGTTACACTCTAGTTCCAAAGTGTGACGCTCTAGTGCAAAAGTGTGACGCTCTAGTGCGGAAGTGTGAAGCTCTAGTGCCAAAGTGCGAAGCTCTAGTGCCAAACAATGAAGCTCTAGTGCCAACGTGTGACGCTCTAGTGCCAAAGTGTGAATCTTTAGTGCCAAAGTGTGACGTTCTAGTGCCAAATTGTGATGCTCTAGTGCCAAAGTGAGATGCTCTATTGGCAAAGTATGATGCTCTTGTGCCAAAGTGTGACGCTCGAGTGCCAAAGTCTGACACTCTAGTGCCAAAGTGTGTCGCTCTAGTGCCAAAGTGTGATTCTCTAGTGCCAAAGTGTGACGCTCTAGTGCCAAAGTGTGAATCTCTAGTGCCAAAGTGTGACGCTCTAGTGCCAAAGTGTGACGCTCTAGTGTCAAAGTGTGACGCTCTAGTGCCAAAGTGTG
>SZWC01010102.1:83016-93348 GCA_023375785.1 Penium margaritaceum
GCTCTAGTGCCAAAGTGTGACGCTCTAGTGCCAAAGTGTGACGCTCTAGTGCCAAAGTGTGAATCTCTAGTGCCAAAGTGTGACGCTCTAGTGCCAAAGTGTGACGCTCTAGTGCCAAAGTGTGGACCTCTAGTGCCAAAGTGTGACGCTCTAGTTCCAAAATGTGGAGCTCTAGAGCCAAAGTGTGACGCTCTAGTGCCAAAGTGTGAAGCTCTAGTACCAAAGTGTGACACTGTAGTGCCAATGTGTGACGCTCTAGTACCAAAGTATGATGCTCTAGTGCCGAAGTGTGAAGCTCTAGTGCCAAAGTGTGACGCTCTAGTGCCAAAGTGTGATGCTCTAGTGCCGAATTGTGCCGCTCTTGTCTCAAAGTTTGAAGCTCTAGTGCCAAAGTTTGGAGCTCTAGTGCCAAAGTGTGACGCTCTAGTGCCAAAGTGTGACGCTCTAGTGCCAAAGTGTGACGCTCTAGTGCCAAAGAATGACGCTCTAGTACCAAAGTGTAGAGCTCTAGTGCCACAGTGTGATGCTCTAGTACCAAAGTGTGACACTCTAGGGCCAAAGTGTGACGCTCAAGTGCCAAAGTGTGACGCTCTAGTGCCAAAGTGTGACGCTCTAGTACCAAAGTTCAAACCTCTAGTGCCAAAGTGTGTTGCTCTACTGCCAAAATGTGACACTCTAGTGCCCAAGTGTGAAGCTCTAGTGCCAAAGTGTGATGCTCTAGTGCCAAAGTGTGAAGCTCAAGGGCCAAAGTGTGATGCTCTAGTGCCAAAATGTGAAGCTCTAGTGCCAAAGTGTGATGCTCTAGTGCCAAAGTGTGGCGCTCTAGTGCCAACGTGCGATGCTCTAGTGCCAAAGCTTGACGCTCTAGTGCCAAAGTGTGACACTCTAGTGCTCAAGTGTGGAGTTCTAGTGCCAAAGTGTGACGCTCTGGTGCCAAAGTGTGGCGCTCTAGTGCCAAAGTGTGACGCTCTAGTGCAAAAGAATGACGCTCTAGTACCAAAGTGTGGAGCTCTAGTGCCACAGTGTGATGCTCTAGTACCAAAGTGTGACACTCTAGTGCCAAAGTGTGACGCTCTAGTGCCAAAGTGTGACGCACTAGTGCCAAAGTGTGACGCTCTAGTACCAAAGTTCAAAACTCTAGTGCCAAAGTGTGTTGCTCTACTGCCAAAATGTGACGCTCTAAGGCCAAAGTGTGACGCTCTAGTGCCAAAGTGTGAAGGTCTAGTGCCAAAGTGTGACACTCTAGTGCCAAAGTGTGACACTCTAGTGCCAAAGTGTGATGCTCTAGTGCCAAAGTGTGAAGCTCTAGTGCCAAAGTGTGACGCTCTAGTGTCAAAGTGTGACGCTCTAGTGCCAAAGTGTGACACTCTAGTGCCAACGTGTGACGCTCTAGTGCCGAAGTGTGAAACTCTAGTGCCAAGTTGTGACGCTCTAGTGCCAAAGTGTGAAGCTCAAGTGCCAAAGTGTGACCCTCTGGTACCAAAGTATGACTCTCTAGTGCCAAAGTGTGACTCTCGTGCCAAAGTGTGAAGCTATAGTGCCAACGTGTGATGCTCTAGTGCCAAAGTGTAAAGCTCTACTGCCAAAATGTGAAGCTCTAGTGCCAAAGTGTGACGCTCTAGTGCCAAAGTGTGACGTTCTAGAGCCAAAGTGTGGAGCTCTAGTCCCAAAGTGTGAAGTTCTAGTGCCAAAGTGTGGAACTCTAGTGCCAATGTGTGACGCTCTAGTACCAAAGTGTGACGCTCTAGTGCCAAAGTGTGACGCTCAAGCTCTACTGCCAAAATGTGAAGCTCTAGTGCCAAAGTTTGAAGCTCTAGTGCCAAAGTGTGAAGCTCTAGTGCAAAAGTGTGACGCTCTAGTGCAAACGTGTGAAGCTCGAGTGCCGGAGTGTGACGCTCTAGTGCCAAAGTGTGACACTCTAGTGCCAAAGTGTGACGCTCCAGTGTCAAAGTGTGACACTCCAGTGCCAAAGTGTGAAGCTCTAGTGCCAAAGTCTGAAGCTCTAGTGCCAAAGTATGACGATCTAGTGCCAAAGCATGAAGCTCTAGTGCCAAAGGGTGACGCTCTAGTGACAAATTATGAAGCTCTAGTGCCAATGTGTGACGCTCTAGTGCCAAAGAGTGATGCTCTAGTGCCAAAGTGTCACGCTCTAGTGCCAAACTATGACACTCTAGTTCCAAAGTGTTAGACTCTAGTTCCAAAGTGTGACGCTCTAGTGCCAATGTGAGACGATCTAGTGCCGAAGTGTGACGCTCTAGTACCAAAGGTCAAAACTCTAGTGCCAAAGTGTGACGCTCTAATGCCAAAGTGTGACGCTCTAGTGCCAAAGTGTGATGCTCTAGTGCCAAAATGTGACACTCTAATGCCAAAGTGTGAAGCTCTAGTGCCAAAGTGTGAAGCTCTAGGGCCAAACTGTGACGCTCTAGTGCCAAAATGTGAAGCTCTAGTGCCAAAGCGTGATACTCTAGTGCCAAAGTGTGGCACTCTAGTGCCAAAGTGCGACGCTCTAGTTCCAAAGGGTGACGCTCTAGTGCCAAAGTGTGACGCTCTAGTGCCAAAGTGTGGAGCTCTAGTGCCAAAGTGTGATGCTCTAGTGCCAAAGTGGGGAGCTCAAGTGCCAAAGTGTGACGCTCTAGTACCAAAGTGTGAAGCTCTAGTGCCAAAGTGTGACGCTCTAGTGCCAAAGTGTGACATTCTAGTGCCAAAGTGTGGAGCTCTAGTGCCAATGTGTGACGCTCTAGTCCCAAAGTGTGGCGCTCTAGTGCCAATGTGTGACGCTCACGCTCTAGTGCCAAAGTGTGAAGCTCTAGTGCCAAAGTGTGAAGCTCTAGTGCAAATGTGTGACGCTCTAGTGCCAAACTGTGAAGCTCTAGTGCCAAAGTGTGACGCTCTAGTGCCAAAGTATGACACTCTAGTGCCGAAGTGTGACGCTCTAGTGCCGAAGTGTGACGCTCTAGTGCCAAAGTGTGATGCTCCAGTTCCAAAGGGTGACGCTCTAGTGCCAAAATGTGAGGCTCTAGTGGCAAAGTGTGACGCTCTACTGCCAAAGTGTGACGCTCCAGTACCAAAGTTCAAAACTCTAGTACCAATGTGTGACGCTCTAGTGGCAAAGTGTGACGATATAGTGCCAAAGTGTGAAGCTCTAGTGCCAAAGTGTGACGCTCTAGTGCCAAAGTGGGAAGCTCTAGTGCCAAAGGGTGATGCTCTAGTGCCAAAGTGTGATGCTCTAGTACCAAAGTGTAAAGCTCTAGTGCCAAAGTGTGACGCTCTAGTGCCAAAGTGTGACGGTCTAGTGCCAAAGTATGACGCTCTAGTGCCAAAGTGGGACGCTCTAGTGCCAAAGTGTGACGCTCTAGTGCCAAAGTCTGACGCTCCAGTGCCAAAGTGTGACGCTCTAGTGCGAAAGTGTGACGCTCTAGTGCCAAAGTGTGACGCTCTAGTGCCAAAGTCTGACGCTCCAGTGCCAAAGTGTGACGCTCTAGTGCCAAAGTGTGTAGCTGTACTGCCAAAGTGTAAAGCTCTAGTGCCAAAGTGTGAAGCTTTAGTGCCAAAGTGTAAAGCTCTAGTGCCAAAGTGTGATGCTCTAGTGCCACAGTGTGAAGCTCTAGTGCCAAAGGGTGACGCTCTAGTGCCAAAGTGTGACGCTCTAGTGCCACAGTCTGACGCTCTAGTGTCAAAGTGTGACGCTCTAGTGCCAAAGTGTGACGCTCTAGTGCTATAATGTGACGCTCTAGTGCCAAGGTGTGAAGTTCTAGTGCCTAAGTGTGAAGCTCTAGTGCCAAAAATGTGACGCTCTAGAGCTCAAGTGTGACGCTCTCGTGCCACAGTGTGACGCTCCAGTGCCAAAGTGTGAGCTCTAGTGCCAAAGTGTGAAGCTCTAATGCCAACGTATGACGATCTAGTGCCACAGTTTGAAGCTCTAGTGCCAAAGTGTGACGCTCTAGTGTCAAATTATGAAGCTCTAGTGCCGAAGTGTGACGCTCTAGTGCCAAAGTGTGATGCTCTAGTGCCAAAGTGTGACGCTCTAGTGCCAAACTATGACGCTCTAGTTTCAAAGTGTGACGCTCTAGTGCCAAAGTGTGACGCTCTAGTGCCAAAGTGTGAAGCTCTAGTGCCAAAGTGTGATGCTCTAGTGCCAAAGTGTGTAGCTCTAGTGCCAAAGTGTGACGCTTTAGTGCCAAAGAATGATGCTCTAGTGCCAAAGTGTGACGCTCTAGTGCCAAAGTGTGAAGCTTCAGTGTCAAAGTATGACGCTCTAGTACCAAAGTGTGACGCTCTATTGCCAAAGTGTGAAGCTCTAGTGCCAAAGTGTGACGCTCTAGTGCCAAATTGTGAAGCTCTAGTGCCAAAGTGTGATGCGCTAGTGTCAAACTGTGAAGCTCTAGTGCCAAAGTGTGACGCTCTAGTGCTAAAGTGTGAAGCTCTAGTGCCAAAGTGTGGAGCTCTAGTTCCAAAGTGGGTCGCTCTAGTTCCAAAGTGTGATGCTCTAGTCCCAAAGTGTAAAGCTCTAGTGCCAAAGTGTGACGCTCTAGTGCCAAAGTGTGACGCTCAGCCATGGTACTTTATGAAGCCTTTCTTGGACACTGAAGTGGTGTGTGAATATTTTCATAGTTTCCAAGAAAGAAGTCGGCCACGTTATATTCATTGACGTAGACATCGTGTGTGTTTTGAATGATGTTGTCCGTCCAGCTGAAGAGGTTTTGTGTGTCAGCTGCAAGAATTGTACAGGTCTCCCAGGCGGAAGAGAGTGTAGTCATGTTATTCTGAAGGAGGCTAAAGAATATCTTAAAAACACGTGTTTTTGCGAAAGGGAGCGATTTTGGACGCAGGGATGGAACCACGTGCGCTGCTGAGTAGAGGAGTAGGGTGCGGTGAGGGAAGGGAAAATGCCAATGTGCCGTGAGAAATGTGCTCCCACTGAGGATGCAGACTGCTGCAAGAATGGGCAGCTGACGTGTGTAGGTCCACAATGGTGGCAGATGCGGATGACTGATGATGAAAGCGGAGAATGACGGTTGTTTGGACGCAGGAGTTTTCCTCGTGCGCTGTGGATGGTTTTGGCGTGGGCGCAGGTCGCCGCAAGAATGGCAATGCGACCGGACGGATCCTTGTGTTGAGCGGAGATCGGAGCTGATGGCAGGTGGTAGAACGATGTTGCTGGAGTGGTCGTAGGGGCGAAACCACGTGTGCTGCTGAATGAGAGGAGCAAAATACAGCAAGGAGAAGGAAAAATTCGATGCGCCGCGAGAAATCTGCTACCCGCTTCGGTGCAGGCTACTGCGAGACGGGCAGCTAGCTCGTGTAGGTCCTTGTGCTGGTGACAGATGCTGATGATGAGTTGCTAATGAAAAGGTATGGGCGTAGGGACGAGCCGCGTGCGCTGCAGAAGGTTCGGTGTGCACGCAGGTGGTTGCGAGAAGGCCAATGCGACCGGGTGAATCCTTGTGCCGAGCAGATGATGATGTTGAGGCGGCAGATAGATGGCGATGAGGTGGGCAGAGGGGCAAAACCACGTACGATGCTGATGATGATTGCTGAGAGAGAAGATGCTGGAGAACAATGATGACGGAGACGATGAAGGGGCTGAGAATAATGATGATGAAGCTGAGAATGATGATGATAAGACTGATGAGGGCAGAGGGGGAAGAGGTTGAGTTTGATGATGATGAAAGGAGGAAGATGCAGATGATTTTGACGTCAAGGAGGTCGATTTGTAGTGGAGGAGGGAAGAGAATGATGGAACTGAGGTTGATGAACGGAAAGCGGCAGATTAAGGAGATGCAGGTGATGAAGACGAAGCGGACGGAGACAAAGGCTAATGCGATAGAGAAGGTCCTCTGATGTCAGGAGAGTAACGGCTTGTGCCCCCAGTTGGCCCGAGATCGAAGAGCAGGAAGACTGGTGAAGACTGTCTGATATCCTGACAGTGGGAGGAAGTTTGCAGTGGCGGTCCGAGAGAAGAAGAGACGTCCACGGATGATAGGAGAGTGACGGCTTGTTCACCAGCTGGCTTAAGACCTACAAGTAGGAAGACTGGTGGTGTCCAATATTCTAATGGTGGAAAGAGCTCTGTTGCTGCTGAGGACAAGAGGAGGCTACGCGAGAGGGCGGTTTGAGGAAAGGAAGTGGGGATGACAGATGCTGATGCGGATGGAGTAGATGGATCAGGGAAGGAGTGCTGCGAAGACTGGAGGAGGATAAGATGGGGAAAGTGTTGCAGAAGACGGAGGCGGCAACGGAGATGTGACCATGTAACTTGGTCACGAAGATGGCAGAGAAGAGAGGCAGGCAGGTGGAATCTACGAGATAGTGGTTGTAAAAACCAATGCAGGGTGAAAGAGGAGGCGACCGAAGACAACAGGAAGCTTCCACGAAGATGTCGGCAAAGGGCGGCTCGAGAGCTGCTTTGACCTGCTGGCGGGGAAGAATGCCGAAAGTTGCTACGGGCGTGTGATTCGACGCAGGACTTAGTCACGGCAATGAGAACCGCCAAAGGCTTGAGGAGCGATCGGAGCGCAGTTGCTGACGTTAGCTGTTACGGATGCCGAGAGGGTGCAGGAGGGCAGCGATTGGGGCGGTGAAGCAATGACTTGGTTAGGAGGACCCAAGCGATGCTGCCTGAGGCTCTAATACCATGTCAGAAGAATGTAATAAGAGGAGACGGCAATGGCAGAAGCAAGCAGAAGCAGCAAGAAATGCGCATCCACGTCAGACTGATGTCGAGAGTAGAGAGATGTGACGCAACCCAAGTAGTTAGTCACAGGGGTGTGAAGACGAGTATTATGTCACAGAGTAGAGTTCGAGGTAGACAGGGCACTGGTGAGAGAAGGTCGGAGAGGAGCGAAAGCGCTACAGGGATGAGAGCTGAGTGAGAGTGACAGAGCGAAGAAGCGACAGCACAAAGTCGATGCTGGGAGAAGGTTGAGCGATGAGCAAGCAGAGCGAAGACACGGCGGCGAAGCCGCGGAACCAAAGGCGAACAGGATGGAAAGAATTGTTCTGGGTTGTCTGAGAGGGAATGAACAACCTCCTTGTAACTAAAGCAGAACAGGACAAAAAGATAGACAATTTATTCTTTTGCACTAGCCGGGTGTGCTTGCAATCGGGCCTCTTATTAGGGGATTACTCGGTAACGTGCCATTAGGTCGGTTGACACCATCAACAGATTGTGTCAGGTGTGATCGAGGTGGTTCATACCGGAGCTGAACTTTGAGAGTGCTCGGAATATTCGAGAGGAGGTGTGGCTCCGAGCACGGAGCGAGGTGGTGCGGGGAAGGAGGTGGGCCCGATAGTTGTTCTGCCTTGACAGAGGCAATATTCTGACAGAAATGACCCCTACGCTTGATTAAGGAGGGTTTTGAAGGAGCACGGTTGATCCCGCCTTGTTTCTGAGTGCTCCATCTGCTTCCCTTGTTGTCATCCTCGTCTGTGTCGATGATCTGCTGATTGCATCTCCCAGCCATGTAGTTGTTTAATCTGTGAAGGCTCTCTCGTGTCTTCTTGGGCATGGAGCTGGAATGCGACCGCTCGCGATGTACACCAAATGTTCACCAGGCTGCGCATGTTTGCAGCCTGGGGGAACAATTTGCATCTCTATTTTCTTCAGTCTCCTCTGCCTCCACCTCCATGATCCCAACAGGCCAAACGCTGCTGAAAAACACTGGAGGTGTCGAAACTGGGAAGACGGTGGATGTGACTGACTACCTAAGGGCGATCAGCTCCATGATGTACCTTTATACATCCACTCATGTTGATGTCGCCTTTGTTGTGAACTTTCTCTCCCATTTCTCCCAATTTCCTCAGGAGCGTCATCTTGAGACTGCACTTCATGTATTACGCTTCATGCTTTCCACTGCGCGTACAGGGCTGCACTTTAGAGCACAGCTTTCGGTCATTGTGGATTGATTCACCGACAGTGATTGATGCTTGGAGGAGGACTGGCTATTCTTTTAACTGGGGGATCTGCTGCGGCAAGCAAGGCTGTGTGGCCCGAATCAGATCAGAGGCTGAGCATGTTGTCCTCGGTCCAGGTACGTGTGAGTTGTCTGGCTCTGCTGCTTGCTGCATCAATTGTGCGCCTCCATCCGTTGCAGTACTCTGCACTGTGTCCATTGAATCACAAAGGCTATTGCTGAGAATGATGGCATGCACCACTCTTGCACCAAGAACATTAACATGGAGTAACATTTTTTTATGAGTGCATTGTTGTTGGCATTGTTCGGGCCGCTTGGGTGGAAACGCAACCCCAAAGGGCTGACTTTCTCAGGAAGCCACTTAGCAGAAACATCTCCAATTTTTTTGTGAATACTGTTGGTCTTGCATGTCTCCATGACCCCAAGTGATGTGTTCTAGTTGTCTGCCCGTCTGTTTCACCACCACGTTTCTGCATCTTTGTATGTGACATCTCACGGGTGTACATGGGGTCTATGACTGTGGGTCATGAGAGAGTATTAATGTTTGTCTGGTTCATGGCCTCTCACATATGGAATGCCCTCTTGTTCTGTCCCATATGCACTTATATGTACAGGGGAGTGAATGACATGGATGCACCTGGAGGTTTACCTCTCAAAACTGGAGCTGATCATTGGTGCCAGTCTCTCGAGGCAGCTACTGTGCTCCCCCACAATGTGACCTCGATTAACATGCTCACCCTTTTGTTTACTCTCTTGACTATTTTCTTGGATGTGGAGGAGGCTCAACCTCGGACACTTTTGGATGCCTTGGTCAGTCTCCATGCTTGCATGTGGGTTTTGGGGGAGCTGTCATATTGTCCCGGGTACTAATCATTAGGGGGCAACCGTGTCAGCCTTTGGCTAAGCACTGGTGAGTAGCCACCCTCGGTTAAAAGATCGCCCGGGTGTCGGTGTGGCCTCGCCTTGTACGATGCACGAGCGAGGTGCATGCCTTCCGGTGCTTAGACTCTCGTTCCCCCTCCGCAATCTTTCATCTTGGTTGTAAGTGTGAAGTTCCACATCCATGGCGTGTTTCTAGTGGGGATCTCCCCACACTCTCTCACCCTCCACACACTCCTCACAAGCACATCTAGGAGTAACTGCACTCGTCCCCATTGTCTCTCCCATGCTCTGTTGCTTTGACACTCATTCTCTTGCTCTCTTACAAGTAATTACTAGGGCAGGAAGTGTGCTGCCAAATTATGCATGAGTGACAAAGATACCAGTATGTTTTTATACATGCATAATTTGGCCACACCAAAGATACCAAATTATGCATTTTTACATGCAAACCACACCCCAAACTACGTGTGGTTTGCATGTAAAAATGGGGGGTGGATGGTTTGCACAGAACAAGCGTTTCCGCTCGACCTCGTAAACGGGCGTTTTCGATTGATTGCGATTCTCGCGTGGGAGCGATGATCCCACGAAGACAATTGCTCTTTCTTCACAGGAAGAGCAATTGTCCTCGTGGGGGAGGGCGGGGGGCATTTCGTCAATTTGTTGTCCAAAGTGGGGGCATAGAACCAATTGAACTCTTGAAAAAATCTCTATCTCGAAGTTCACTCCATGTTGCATCTCATTCTCATCTCAATCTCAAAGTTGAATGCCAAGACGGTCTCAGTTTTCTCCAGCATTGTTCGAATCTCTTATGCTAAAGCAATCATCATACATGCATACACATGGGAATTGTGGATATGTTGATGAGAGGAGATTGGGAAAGAATATTACTTGGTATAATAACTTCTACATACAAGTTGGTTCTTCTTAGCATTCCAGCCACATAGGTTTATCACGACACAGTGAAAACATGTGATCGAACAGTGTACAACTGTCAGTCTGACATTGGCTGGAATCGTCACGTCACAAAACTAGATGCAACAGTTTCAGCTAACGTCGGACAACGGAGTGGGTGACCTTGCAGGGGATACTTTTCAGCTATACACGCCAAGATACACCTGGGATTCACACGTGACATGATACCTTGCTGCGTTAGATTTGGAATTGCGCGAGTTCAAGAGTAGAAAAGACGAGGTAGACCTCATCTCGAATTTTTTGTGTTGCCCCAAATCTGAATCTCGTCTCGAATTGTTTCGAGACAGTCTCGACCTCGTCTCGAAGTATGAGATTACTTCGAGATTTTAAGATTTTGAGATGTCCAGAATTCTGAGATGTGATCAATCTCCAACACCGTGTCTTGCATCCTGTGCTTGCTTCCACATGCAAAGGACGTCGCTCGCCCATCGGTCGACTGCTGAAGCCATTGTGGTTGGGTGCTCGCTGGTGCCAAGCGCCGATGGTGCTAAACGCCGATAATGTGCAAACGCCGATAATGTGCAAACGCCGATAATGTGCAAACGCCGATAATGTGCAAACGCCG
>SZWC01010103.1:14462-29028 GCA_023375785.1 Penium margaritaceum
TCTTGCCAAAGTTGGCATGTGCCACTGACCATGCCCACAAACGTATCCAAGTGACATTTACTTCTATTGATGAAAACAGGAGTCACCCACAGTTCAAGTGTCCAATCACAGTGCAGATTTACTAGGCATGATCTTGCAGGTGCAAACAAGGTAGAATACTGGTGGCTCGGTGTGGCTATTTTGCGCAATGCCTTGACAATGTCGGCATGTGCCACTGACCAAGAACACAAAGTTTTCCAGGTGACTTTAACTTCTACGAATCGTAACATGAGTCAGCCACGGTTAGAGTCCCCAGTCACAGTGCACATCTAACATGCATGACCTTGCATGTATAAAAAAGGTGAAAAACCGGTGGCTTGGCACGGCTATTGCGCGCAACGCCTTGACAATGTTGGCATGTGCCAGTTACCATGACCACAAAGTATTCCAAGTACCTCACACGGCTATGAATCATAACACGAGTCAGCCACGGTCAGAGTGTCCGATCACAGTGCAGATGAACTAGGCATGACCATGCAAGTACAAACAAGGTAGAAAACGGGTGGCTCGGAGTGGCTATTGTGCGCAATGCCTTGACAAAGTCGTTATGTGTCACTGCCCATGACCACGGATGTATCCAAGTGACATTTACTTCTATTAATCATAACACGAGTCAGCCACGGTCAGAGTGTCCAATCACAGTGCAGATGTACTAGGCATGATCTTGCAAGGGCAAACAAGGTATAATACTTGTGGCTTTGCATGGCTATTATGTGCAATGCCTTGACAAAGTTGGCAAGTGCCACTGACCATGACCAAAAGGTTTACCAAGTGCCTTTAACTTCTACGAATCGTAACACGATTCAGCCACAGTCAGAGTGCCCAATCACAGTTCAGATGTACTAGGCATGACCTTGTAGGTATAAACAAGGTAAAACACCGGTGGCTTGGCACGGCTATTGTGCGCAATGCCTTGACAAAGTTGGCATGTGCCACTGACCATGACCACAAGTGTATCCAAGTGACGTTTACTTCTATTGATCATAACACGAGTCAGCCATGGTGAGATTGTCCAATCACAGTGCATGTGTAGTAGGCATGATCTTGCGGGTACAAACAAGGTAGAATACTGGTGGCTCGGTGTGGCTATTGTGCGCAATGCCTTGACAAAGTTGGCATGTGCCACTGACCATGACCACAAGTGTATCCAAGTGACGTTTACTTCTATTGATCATAACACGAGTCAGCCATGGTGAGATTGTCCAATCACAGTGCATGTGTAGTAGGCATGATCTTGCGGGTACAAACAAGGTAGAATACTGGTGGCTCGGTGTGGCTATTGTGCGCAATGCCTTGACAAAGTTGGCATGTGCCACTGACCATGACCACAAGTGTATCCAAGTGACGTTTACTTCTATTGATCATAACACGAGTCAGCCATGGTGAGATTGTCCAATCACAGTGCATGTGTAGTAGGCATGATCTTGCGGGTACAAACAAGGTAGAATACTGGTGGCTCGGTGTGGCTATTGTGCGCAATGCCTTGACAAAGTTGGCATGTGCCACTGACCATGACCACAAGTGTATCCAAGTGACGTTTACTTCTATTGATCATAACACGAGTCAGCCATGGTGAGATTGTCCAATCACAGTGCATGTGTAGTAGGCATGATCTTGCGGGTACAAACAAGGTAGAATACTGGTGGCTCGGTGTGGCTATTGTGCGCAATGCCTTGACAAAGTTGGCATGTGCCACTGACCATGACCACAAGTGTATCCAAGTGACGTTTACTTCTATTGATCATAACACGAGTCAGCCATGGTGAGATTGTCCAATCACAGTGCATGTGTAGTAGGCATGATCTTGCGGGTACAAACAAGGTAGAATACTGGTGGCTCGGTGTGGCTATTGTGCGCAATGCCTTGACAAAGTTGGCATGTGCCACTGACCATGACCACAAGTGTATCCAAGTGACGTTTACTTCTATTGATCATAACACGAGTCAGCCATGGTGAGATTGTCCAATCACAGTGCATGTGTAGTAGGCATGATCTTGCGGGTACAAACAAGGTAGAATACTGGTGGCTCGGTGTGGCTATTGTGCGCAATGCCTTGACAAAGTTGGCATGTGCCACTGACCATGACCACAAGTGTATCCAAGTGACGTTTACTTCTATTGATCATAACACGAGTCAGCCATGGTGAGATTGTCCAATCACAGTGCATGTGTAGTAGGCATGATCTTGCGGGTACAAACAAGGTAGAATACTGGTGGCTCGGTGTGGCTATTGTGCGCAATGCCTTGACAAAGTTGGCATGTGCCACTGACCATGACCACAAGTGTATCCAAGTGACGTTTACTTCTATTGATCATAACACGAGTCAGCCATGGTGAGATTGTCCAATCACAGTGCATGTGTAGTAGGCATGATCTTGCGGGTACAAACAAGGTAGAATACTGGTGGCTCGGTGTGGCTATTGTGCGCAATGCCTTGACAAAGTTGGCATGTGCCACTGACCATGACCACAAGTGTATCCAAGTGACGTTTACTTCTATTGATCATAACACGAGTCAGCCATGGTGAGATTGTCCAATCACAGTGCATGTGTAGTAGGCATGATCTTGCGGGTACAAACAAGGTAGAATACTGGTGGCTCGGTGTGGCTATTGTGCGCAATGCCTTGACAAAGTTGGCATGTGCCACTGACCATGACCACAAGTGTATCCAAGTGACGTTTACTTCTATTGATCATAACACGAGTCAGCCATGGTGAGATTGTCCAATCACAGTGCATGTGTAGTAGGCATGATCTTGCGGGTACAAACAAGGTAGAATACTGGTGGCTCGGTGTGGCTATTGTGCGCAATGCCTTGACAAAGTTGGCATGTGCCACTGACCATGACCACAAGTGTATCCAAGTGACGTTTACTTCTATTGATCATAACACGAGTCAGCCATGGTGAGATTGTCCAATCACAGTGCATGTGTAGTAGGCATGATCTTGCGGGTACAAACAAGGTAGAATACTGGTGGCTCGGTGTGGCTATTGTGCGCAATGCCTTGACAAAGTTGGCATGTGCCACTGACCATGACCACAAGTGTATCCAAGTGACGTTTACTTCTATTGATCATAACACGAGTCAGCCATGGTGAGATTGTCCAATCACAGTGCATGTGTAGTAGGCATGATCTTGCGGGTACAAACAAGGTAGAATACTGGTGGCTCGGTGTGGCTATTGTGCGCAATGCCTTGACAAAGTTGGCATGTGCCACTGACCATGACCACAAAGTTTACCAAGTACCTTGAATGGCTATAAATAATAACACGAGTCAGCCACGGTCAGAGTGTCCAATCACAGTGCAGATATGCTGGGCATGGCCTTGCAGGTACAAACAAGGTAGAATAGTGGTGGCTCGGTGTGGCTATTGTACGCAATGCCTTGACAAAGTTGGCATGTGCCACTGACCATGACCACAGATGTATCCAACTGATTTTTTCTTCAATTGATCATAACACGAGTCAGCCACAGTCAGAGTGTCCAATCACATTGCAGATGTACTAGGCATGATCTTGCAGGTTCAAACAAGGTAGAATTTGGGTGGCTCGGTGTGGCTATTGTGTGCAATGCCTTGACAAAGTTGGCATGTGCCACTGACCATGACCACAAATATATCCAAGTGACTTTTACTTCTATTGATCATAACACGAGTCAGCCACGGTCAGAGTGTCCAATGACAGTGCAGATATACTGGGCATGATCTTTCAGGTGCAAACAAGGTAGAATACTGGTGGCTCGGTGTGGCTATTGTGCGCAATGCCTTGACAAAGTTGGCATGTGCAACTGACCATGACCACAAAGTTTGCCAAGTAACTTTAACTTCTACGAATTGTAACACGAGTCAGCCTCAGTCAGAGTGCACAATCACCGTGTAAATGTACTAGGCATGATCTTGCAGGTGCAAACATGGTAGAATACTGGTGGCTCGGTGTGGCTATTGTGCGCAATGCCTTGACAAAGTTGGCATGTGCCACTGACCATGACAGAGAGTCTTCCAAGTGACTTTAACTTATACGAATCGTAACACGATCCAGCCACAGTCAGAGTGCCCAATCACAGTGCAAATCTAATATGCATGACCTTGCAGGTATAAAAAAGGTAAAAAACCGGTGGCTTGGCACTACTATTGTACGCCATGCCTTGACAAAGTTGGCACGTGCCACCGACCATGACCACAAAGGTTACCAATTACCATAAATGGCTATGAATCATAACAAGAGTCAGCCACGTTCAGAGTGTCCAATCACAGTGTAGATATACTGGGCATGACCTTGCAGGTATAAACAAGGTAGAATACTGGTGGCCTGGTGTGGCTATTCTGCACAATGCCTTATAAATGTTGGCATGTGCCACTGACCATGACCACAAATGTATCCAAGTGACTTTTACTTCTATTGATCGTAACACGAGTCAGCCACGGTCAGAGTGCCCAATCACAGTGCACATCTTATATGCATGACCTTTTAGGAATAAACAAGGTAAAAAACCGGTGGCTTGCTACGGCTATTATGCGCAATGCCTTGACAAATTTGGCATGTGTCACTGTCCACGAGCACAAAGATTGCCAAGTGACTTTAACTTATACGAATCGTAAGATGAGTCAGCCACAGTCAGGGTGCCCAATCATAGTGCATATCTTATATGCATGACCTTTCAGATATAAACAATGTAAAAAACCGGTGGCTTGGTACGGCTAGTGTGCGCACTGCCTTGACAAAGTTGGCATGTGCCACTGACCATGACCACAAATGTATCCAAGTGACTTGTACTTCTATTGATCATAACACGAGTCAGCCACGGTCAAAGTGTCCAATCACAATGCAGATGTACTAGGCATGATCTTGCAGGTACAAACAAGATAGAATACTGGTGGCTCGGTGTGGCTTTTGTGCGCAATGCCTTGACAAAGCTGGCATGTGCCACTGACTATGACCACAAATGTATCCAAATGACTTTTACTTCTATTGATCATAACACAAGTCAGCCACGGTCAGAGTGTCCAATCACAATGCAGATGTATTAGGCATGATCTTGCAGGTGCAAACAAGGTAGAATACTGGTGGCTCGGTGTGGCTACTGTGCGAAATGCCTTGACAAAGTTGGCATGTGCCACTGACTATGACCACAAATGTATCCAAATGACTTTTACTTCTATTGATCATAACACAAGTCAGCCACGGTCAGAGTGTCCAATCACAATGCAGATGTATTAGGCATGATCTTGCAGGTGCAAACAAGGTAGAATACTGGTGGCTCGGTGTGGCTACTGTGCGAAATGCCTTGACAAAGTTGGCATGTGCCACTGACTATGACCACAAATGTATCCAAATGACTTTTACTTCTATTGATCATAACACAAGTCAGCCACGGTCAGAGTGTCCAATCACAATGCAGATGTATTAGGCATGATCTTGCAGGTGCAAACAAGGTAGAATACTGGTGGCTCGGTGTGGCTACTGTGCGAAATGCCTTGACAAAGTTGGCATGTGCCACTGACTATGACCACAAATGTATCCAAATGACTTTTACTTCTATTGATCATAACACAAGTCAGCCACGGTCAGAGTGTCCAATCACAATGCAGATGTATTAGGCATGATCTTGCAGGTGCAAACAAGGTAGAATACTGGTGGCTCGGTGTGGCTACTGTGCGAAATGCCTTGACAAAGTTGGCATGTGCCACTGACTATGACCACAAATGTATCCAAATGACTTTTACTTCTATTGATCATAACACAAGTCAGCCACGGTCAGAGTGTCCAATCACAATGCAGATGTATTAGGCATGATCTTGCAGGTGCAAACAAGGTAGAATACTGGTGGCTCGGTGTGGCTACTGTGCGAAATGCCTTGACAAAGTTGGCATGTGCCACTGACCATGACCACAAATGTATCCAAGTGACTTTTACTTCTATTCATCATTACACAAGTCAGCCACGGTCAGAGTGTCCCATCACAGTGTAGATGTACTAGGCATGATCTTACAGGTACAAACAAGGTAGAATACTTATGGCTCGGTGTGGCTATTATGCGCAATGTCTTAACAAAATTGGCATGTGCCACTGACCATGACCACAAAGTTTACTTTGTGACTTTAACTTCTACGAATCGTAACATGAGTCAGCCACGGTCAGAGTGCCCAATCACAGTGCACATCTAATATGCATGACCTTGCTGACATAAACAATTTAAAAAACCGGTGGCTTGGCATGGCTAATGTGCGCAATGCCTTGACAAAGTTGCCATGTGCCACTGACCATGACCACAACGTTTGCCAAATACCTTAAATGACGATGAATCATAACACGAGTCAGCCACGGTCAGAGTGTCCAATCACAGTGCAGATGTATTGGGCATGATCTTTCAGGTACAGACAAGGTAGAATAGTGGTGGCTCGGTGTGGCTATTGTGCGCAATGCCTTTACAAAGTTGGCGTGTGCCACTGACCATGACCACAAATGTATCCAAGTGACTTTAACTTCCATTGATCATAACACGTGTCAGCCACGGTCAGAGTATCCAATCATAGTGCAAATGTACTAGGCATGATCTTGCAGGTACAAACAAGGTAGAATACTGGTGGCTCGGTCTGGCTATTGTGCGCAATGCCTTGACAATGTTTGCATGTGCCTCTGACCATGACCACAAAGTTTACCAAGTGAATTTAACTTCTACGAATCATAATACAAGTCAGCCACGGTCAGAGTACCCAAACACAGTGCACATCTAATATGCATAACCTTGCAGGTATAGATAGGGTAAAAAACCAGTGGCTTGGCATGGCTATTGTGCGCAATGCCTTGATAAAGTTTGCATGTGCCACTGACCATGCCCACAAAGTTTACCAAGTACATTAAACGGCTATGAGTCATAACACGAGTCAGCCACGGTCAGAGTGTCCAATCACTGTGCAGATGTACTAGGCATGATCTTGCAGGTACAAACAAGGTAGAATACTGGTGGCTCGGTCTGGCTATTGTGCGCAATGCCTTGACAATGTTTGCATGTGCCTCTGACCATGACCACAAAGTTTACCAAGTGAATTTAACTTCTACGAATCATAATACAAGTCAGCCACGGTCAGAGTACCCAAACACAGTGCACATCTAATATGCATAACCTTGCAGGTATAGATAGGGTAAAAAACCAGTGGCTTGGCATGGCTATTGTGCGCAATGCCTTGATAAAGTTTGCATGTGCCACTGACCATGCCCACAAAGTTTACCAAGTACATTAAACGGCTATGAGTCATAACACGAGTCAGCCACGGTCAGAGTGTCCAATCACTGTGCAGATGTACTAGGCATGATCTTGCAGGTACAAACAAGGTAGAATACTGGTGGCTCGGTCTGGCTATTGTGCGCAATGCCTTGACAATGTTTGCATGTGCCTCTGACCATGACCACAAAGTTTACCAAGTGAATTTAACTTCTACGAATCATAATACAAGTCAGCCACGGTCAGAGTACCCAAACACAGTGCACATCTAATATGCATAACCTTGCAGGTATAGATAGGGTAAAAAACCAGTGGCTTGGCATGGCTATTGTGCGCAATGCCTTGATAAAGTTTGCATGTGCCACTGACCATGCCCACAAAGTTTACCAAGTACATTAAACGGCTATGAATCATAACACGAGTCAGCCACGGTCAGAGTGTCCAATCACAGTGCAGATGTACTAGGCACGATCTTCCAGGTGCAAACAAGGTATAATACTGGTGGCTCGGTGTGGCTATTGTACTCAATGCCTTGACAAGGTTGGCATGTGCCACTGACCATAACCACAATGTTTACCAAGCGACTTTAACTTCTACGAATCCTAACACGAGTCAGCAACAGTCGGAGTGCCCAATCATAGTGCAGATGTACTATGCACGATCTTTCAGGTGCAAACAAGGTAGAATAGTGGTGGCTTGGTGTGGCTATTGTGCGCAATGCCTTGACAAAGTTGGCATGTGCCATTGACCATGACCACAAAGCTTACCAAGTGACTTTAACTTCTAAGTCTCGCAACACGAGTCAGCCACCGTCAGAGTGCCCAATCACAGTGCACATCTAATGTGCATGACTTTGCAGGCATAAACAAGGTAAAACACTGATGGCTTCGCACAGCGTTTGTGCGCAATACATTGACAAAGTTGGCATGTGCCACTGACCATGACCACAAATTTTACCAAGTACATTAAACGGCTATGAATCATAACACGAGTCAACCACGGTCGGAGTGTCCAATCATAGTGCAAATATACTGGGCATGACCTTGCATGTATAAATAAGGTAGAATGCAGGTGGCTTGGTGTGACTATTGTGCGCAATGTCTTGACTAAGTTGGCATGTGCCACTGACCATGACCATAAATGTATCCAAGTGACTTTTACTTCTATTGATCGTAACACGAGTCAGCCACGGTCAGAGTGCCCAATCACAGTGCAAATGTACTAGGCATGATCTTGCAGGTGCAAACAAGGTAGAATACTGGTGGCCCGGTGTGGCTATTTTGCGCAATGCCTTGACAATGTTGGCATGTGCCACTGACCATGACCACAACGTTTTCGAAGTGACTTTAACTTCTACGAATCGTAACATGAGTCAGCCACGGTTAGAGTGCCCAGTCACAGTGCACATCTAATATTCATGACCTTGTAGGTATAAATAAGGTAAAACACCGGTGGCTTGGCACGGCTATTGTGCACAATGCCTTGACAATGTTGGCATGTGTTACTGACCATGACCACAAAGTATACCAATAACCTCACACGGCTATGAATCATAACACGAGCCAGCCACTGTCAGAGTGTCCAATCACAGTGCAGATGAACTGGGCATGATGTTGTAGGTACAAACAAGGTAGAATACGGCTGGCTCGGTGTGGCTATTGTGCGCAATGCCTTGACAAAGTTGTCATGTGCCACTTACCATGACCACAAATGTATCCAAGTGACTTTTACTTCTATTGATCATAACACGAGTCAGCCACAGTCAGAGTGTCCAATCACAGTGCAGATGTACTAGGCATGATCTTGCAGGTGTTAAAAAAGGTCGAATACTGGTGGCTTGGTGTGGCTATTGTGCGCAATGCCTTGACAAAGTTGGCATGTACCACCGACCATGGCCACAAATGTATCCAAGTGACTTTTACTTCTATTGATGATAACACAAGTCAGCCACGGTCAGAGTGTCCAATCACAGTGCAGATGTACTAGGCATGATCTTGCAGGTTCAAACAAGGTAGAATGCTGGTGGCTTGGTGTGGCTATTGTGTGCAATGCCTTGATAAAGCTGGCATGTGGCGCAGAACATGACCACAAATATATCCAAGTGACTTTTACTTCTATTGATCATAACACAAGTCAGCCACGGTCAGAGTGTCCAATCACTGTGCAGATGTACTAGGCATGATTTTGCAGGTGCAAACAAGGTACAATACTGGTGGCTAGGAGTGGCTATTGTGCGCAATGCCTTAACAAAGTTGGCATGTGCCACTGACCATGACCACAATGGTTACCAATTACCTTAAATGGCTATGAATCATAACACGAGTCAGCCACGTTCAGAGTGTCCAATCACTGTGCAGATGTACTAGGCATGATCTTGCAGGTGTTAAAAAAGGTCGAATACTGGTGGCTTGGTGTGGCTATTGTGCGCAATGCCTTAACAAAGTTGGCATGTGCCACTGACCATGACCACAAATGTATCCAAGTGACTTTTACTTCTATTGATCGTAACACAAGTCAGCCACGGTCAGAGTGCCCAATCACAGTGCACATCTAATATGCATGACCTTTCAGGTATAAACAAGGTAAAACACCTGTGGCTTGGTACGGCTATTGCTTGCAATGCCTTGACAATTTTGGCATGTGTCACTGACCATGACCACAAAGTTTACCAAGTGAATTCAACTTCTACAAATCGAAACATGAGTCAGCCACAGTCGGAGTGCCCAATCATAGTGCACATCTTATATGCATGATCTTGTAGATATAAACAAGGCAAACAACCGGTGGCTTGGCACGGCTATTGTGCGCAATGCCTTGACAAAGTTGGCATGTGCCACTGACCATGACCACAAATGTATCCAAGTGACGTTTACTTCTATTGATCATAACACGAGTCAGCCACCCTCATAGTGTCCAATCAGACTACAGATGTACTAGGCATGATCTTGCAGGTGCAAACAAGGTAGAATACTGGTGGCTCGGTGTGCCTATTGTGCGCAATGCCTTGACAAAGTTGGCAGGTGCCACTGACCATGACCACAAATGTATCCAAGTGACTTTTACTTATATTGATCATGACAGGAGTCAGCCACGGACAGACTGTCCAATCAGAATGCAGATGTACTAGGCACTATCTTGCAGGTATAAACAATGTAGAATGCTGGTTGCTCGGTGTGGATATTGTGCACAATGCCTTGACTAAGTTGGCATGTGCCACTGACCATGACCACAAATGTATCCAAGTGATTTTTACTTCTATTGAACTACATGAGTCAGCCACGGTCAGAGTGTCCAATCACAGTGCAGATGTACTGGACATGACCTTATAGGTATAAAAAGGGTAGAACACTGGTGGATCCGTGTGGCTATTGTACGCAATGCCTTGTAGAAGTTGGCAAGTGCCACTGACCATGACCACAAAGTTCACCAAGTACCTTAGACGGCTATGAATCATACCACGAGTCCGCCACGGTCAGAGTGTCCAATCACAGTGCAGATGTACTAGGCATGATCTTGCAGGTGCAAAAAAGGTAGAATACTGGTGGCTCGGTGTGACTATTGTGTGCAATGCCTTGACAAAGTTGGCATGTGCCACTGACCATGACCACAAAGTTTACCAAGTGACTTTAACTTCTACGATTTGTAACACGAGTCAGCCACAGTCTGAGTGCCCAATCACAGTGCACATGAAACATGCATGACCTTGTCGCTATAAACAAGGTAAAAACCGGATAACTTGGCACGGCTATTGTACTCCATGCCTTGACAAAGTTGGCATGTGCCACTGACCATGACCACAAAGGTCACCAATTACCTTAAATGGCTATGAATCATAACACGAGTCAGCCACATTCAGAGTGTCCAGTCACAGTGCAGATATGCTGGGCATGACCTTGCAGGTATAAACAAGGTAGAACGCTGGTGGCTCGGTGTGGCTATTCTGCGCAATGTCTTATCAAATTTAGCATGTTCCTCTGACCATGACCACAAATGTATCCAAGTGACTGTTACTTCTATTGATCGTAACACGAGTCAACCATGATCAGAGTGCCCAATCACAGTGCACATCTAATATGCATGACCTTTCAGGTACAAACAAGGTAGAATGCTGGTGGCTCGGTGTGGCTATTCTGCGCAATGTCTTATCAAATTTAGCATGTTCCTCTGACCATGACCACAAATGTATCCAAGTGACGTTTACTTATATTGATCATAACAAAAGTCAGCCACGGTCAGAGTGTCCAATGACACTGCAAATGTGCTAGGCATGATCTTGCAGGTGCAAACAAGGTAGAATACTGGTGGCTCGGTGTGCCTGATGTGCGCAATGCCTTTACAAAGTTGGCATGTGCCACTGACCATGACCACAAATGTATCCAAGTGACTTTTACTTCTATTGATCATAGCAGGAGTCAGCCACGGACAGACTGTCCAATCACAGTGCAGATGTACTAGGCATAATCTTACAGGTATAAACAAGGTGGAATACTGGTGGCTCGGTGTGGCTATTTTGCGCAATGCCTTCACTAAGTTGGCATGTGCCACTGACCATGACCACAAATGTATCCAAGTGACTTTTACTTCTATTGAACTACATGAGTCAGCCACGGTCAGAGTGTCTAATCACAGTGCAGATATACTGGGCATGACCTTACATGTATAAAAGGATAGAATACTGGTGGCTCGGTGTGGCTATTGTGCGCGATGCCTTGACGAAGTTGGCAAGTGCCACTGACCATGACCACAAAGTTCACCAAGTACCTTAAACGACTATGAATCATAACACGAGTCCGTCACGGTCAGAGTGTCCAATCACAGTGCAGATATACTGGGCATGACCTTGCAGGTATAAAAAAGGTAAAATACTGGTGGCTCGGTGTGGCTATTGTGCGCAATGCCTTGACAAAGTTGGCCTGTGCCACTAACCATGACCACAAATGTATCCAAGTGACTTTTACGTCTACCAGTTGTAACTTAAGTCAGCCACCGTCAGAGTGCCCAATCACAGTGCAGATGTACGAGGCATGACCTTGAATGTATAAACAAGGTAAACAACCGGTGGCTTGGCATGGCTATTGTACGCAATGCGTTGACAAAGTCGGCATGTGCCACTGACCATGACCACAAATTTTACCAAGTACCTTCAACGGATATGATTCATTACAAAAGTCAGACACGGTCAAAGTCTCCAATCAGAGTGCACATATACTGGGCATGACCTTGTCGGTACACACAGGATAGAATACTGGTGGCTTTCTGTGGCTATTGTGCGCCATGCCTTGACAAAGTTGGCATGTGCCACTGACCATGACCACAAATGTATCCAAGTGACTTTTACTTCTGTTGATCATAACACAAGTCAGCCACGGTCAGAGTGTCCAATCACAGTGCAGATATACTCGAAATAACCTTGCAGGTGTAAACAAGGTAGAATACTGGTGGCTCGGTGTGGCTATTGTGCGCAATGCCTCAACAAAGTTGGCATGTGCCACTGACCGTGACCACAAATGTATCCAAGTTACTTTTACTTCTGTTGATCATAACACAAGTCAGCCACGGTCAGAGTATCCGATCACAATGCAGACTTACTAGGCATGATCTTGCAGGTAAAAACAAGGTATAATACTGGTGGCTCGGTGTGGCTATTGTGCGCAATGCCTCAACAAAGTTGGCATGTGCCACTGACCGTGACCACAAATGTATCCAAGTTACTTTTACTTCTGTTGATCATAACACAAGTCAGCCACGGTCAGAGTATCCGATCACAATGCAGACTTACTAGGCATGATCTTGCAGGTAAAAACAAGGTATAATACTGGTGGCTCGGTGTGGCTATTGTGCGCAATGCCTCAACAAAGTTGGCATGTGCCACTGACCGTGACCACAAATGTATCCAAGTTACTTTTACTTCTGTTGATCATAACACAAGTCAGCCACGGTCAGAGTATCCGATCACAATGCAGACTTACTAGGCATGATCTTGCAGGTAAAAACAAGGTATAATACTGGTGGCTCGGTGTGGCTATTGTGCGCAATGCCTCAACAAAGTTGGCATGTGCCACTGACCGTGACCACAAATGTATCCAAGTTACTTTTACTTCTGTTGATCATAACACAAGTCAGCCACGGTCAGAGTATCCGATCACAATGCAGACTTACTAGGCATGATCTTGCAGGTAAAAACAAGGTATAATACTGGTGGCTCGGTGTGGCTATTGTGCGCAATGCCTCAACAAAGTTGGCATGTGCCACTGACCGTGACCACAAATGTATCCAAGTTACTTTTACTTCTGTTGATCATAACACAAGTCAGCCACGGTCAGAGTATCCGATCACAATGCAGACTTACTAGGCATGATCTTGCAGGTAAAAACAAGGTATAATACTGGTGGCTCGGTGTGGCTATTGTGCGCAATGCCTCAACAAAGTTGGCATGTGCCACTGACCATGACCACAACGTTTACCAAGTGCATTAAACGGCTATGAATCATAACACGAGTCAGCCACGGTCAGAGCATCCTATCACAGTACGATGTACTAGGCATGATTTTGCAGGTGCAAACAAGGTAGAATACTGGGGGCTCGGTGTGGCTATTGTGCACAATGCCTTGACAAAGTTGGCATGTGCCACTGACCATTACCACAAGTGTATCCAAGTGACGTTTACTTCTATTGATCATAACACGAGTCAGCCATGGTGAGATTGTCCAATCACAGTGCATGTGTAGTAGGCATGATCTTGCGGGTAAAAACAAGGTAGAATACTGGTGGCTCGGTGTGGCCATTGTGCGCAATGCCTTGATAAAGTTTGCATGTGCCTCTGACCATGACCACAAAGTTTACAAGTGAGTTTAACATCTAGGAATCGTAACACGAGTCAGCCACGGTCGGAGTACCCAATCACAGTGCACATCTAATATGCATGACCTTGCAGGTATAAACAGGGTAAAAAAACCGGTGGCTTGTTACGGCTATTGTGCACAATGCCTTGACAAAGTTGGCATGTGCCACTGACCATGACCACAACGTTTACCAAGTGCATTAAACGGCTATGAATCATAACACGGATCAGCCACGGTCAGAGTTTCCAATCTCAGTGCAGATGTACTAAGCATTATATTGCAGGTGCAAACAAGGTATAATACTAGTGGATCGGTGTGGCTATTCTACGCAATGCCTTGACAAAGTTGGCATGTGCCACAGACCATGACCACAAAGGTTTCCATGTGACTTTAACTTCTATGAATCGTAACACTAGTTAGCAACAGTCAGAGTGCCCAATCACATTGCAGATGTACTAGGCACAA
>SZWC01010103.1:43592-60682 GCA_023375785.1 Penium margaritaceum
TGTGGCTATTGTGCGCAATGCCTTGACAAAGTTGGCATGTGCCACTGACCATGACCACAAATGTATCCAATTGACTTTCACTTATATTGATCATAACACAAGCCAGCCACGGTCAGAGTGTCCACTCACAGTGCAGATGTATTAGGCATGATCTTGCAGGTGCAAAAAAGGTAGAATACCGGTGGATCGGTGTGGCTATTGTGCACAATGCCTTGACAAAGTTGGCATGTGCCACTGACCATGACCACAAATGTATCCAATTGACTTTTACTTATATTGATCATAACACAAGCCAGCCATGGTCAGAGTGTCCACTCACAGTGCAGATGTACTAGGCATCATCTTGCAGGTGCAAAAAAGGTAGAATACCGGTGGATCGGTGTGGCTGTTGTGCACAATGCCTTGACAAAGTTGGCATGTGCCACTGACCATGACCACAAAGTTTACCAAGTGACTTTAACCTCTACGAATCGTAACACGATTCAGCCACAGTCAGAGTGCCCAATCACAGTGCACATCTAATATGCATGACCTTGCAGGTATAAACAAGGTAAACCGGTGGCTTGGCACAGCTATTGTGCGCAATGCCTTGACAATGTTGGCATGTCTCACTGACCATGACCACAAATTCTACCACGTACCTTACACGGCTTTGAATCATAAAACGAGTCAGCCACGGTCAGAGTTTCCAAGCAGAGTGCAGATATCCTAGGAATGACCTTGCATGCATAAATAATGTAGAATACTGGTGGCTCGGTGTGGCTATTGTGTGCAATGCCTTGACAAAGTTGGCATGTTCCACTGACCATGACCATAAATGTATCCAAGTGACTTTTACTTCTATTGATCATAACACGAGTCAGCAACGGTGAGAGTTTCCAATCATAGTACAGATGTACTATGCATAATCTTGCAGGTACAAACAAGGTAGAATAGAGGTGACTTGGTGTGGTTATTGTGCGCTATGCCTTGACAAAGTTGGAATGTGCCACTGACCATGACCACAAATGTATCCAAGTGACGTTTACCTCTATTGATTATAACACGAGTCAGCCATGGTCAGAATGTCCAATCACAGTGCAGATGTACTAGGCATGATCTTACAGGTGCAAACAAGATAGAATACTAGTGGCTTGGTGTGGCTATTGTGCGCAATGCCTTCAAAGAGTTGGCGTGTGCCACTGACCATGACCACAAAGTTTATCAAATGACTTTAACTTCTACGAATCATAACACGAGTCAGCCACGGTCAGAGTGTACAATCACAGTGCACATCTCATATTCATGACCTTGCAGGTATGAACAAAGTAATAACAGGTAGCTTGCCACTGCTAATGTGCGCAATGCCTTGACAAAGTTGGCATGTGCCACTGACCATGACCACAACGTTTACCAAGTACCTTAAACGGCTATGAATCATAACACAAGTCAGCCACGGTCAGAGTGTCCAATCACAGTGCAGATATACTGGGCATGACCTTNCAATGCCTTGACAAAGTTGGCATGTGCCACTGACCATAACTACAAATGTATCCAAGTGACTTTTACTTCTATTGATCATAACACGAGTCAACCACAGTCAGAGTGTCCAATCACAGTGCAGATATACTGGGCATGACCTTGCAGGTACAAACAATGTAGAATACGGGTGGCTTGGTGTAGCTATTGTGCGCAATGCCTTGACAAGGTTGGCATGTGCCACTGACCATGACCACAAATGTATCCAAGTGACTTTTACTTCTATTGATCATGACACGAGTCAGCCACGGTCAGAGTGTCCAGTCACAGTGCAGATGTATTAGGCATGATCTTGCAGGTGCAAACAAGGTAGAATACTGGTAGCTTGGTGTGGCTATTGTGCAGAATGCCTTGACAATGTTGGCATGTGCCACAGACCATGACCACGAATATATCCAAGTGACTTTTACTTCTATTGATCATAACACGAGTCAGCCACGGTCAGAGTGTCCAATCACAGTGCACATGTATTAGGCATGAACTTGCAGGTATGAACAAGGTAGAATACTGGTGGCTTGGCACGGCTACTGTGCACAATGCCTTGACAAAGTTGGCATGTGCCACAGACCATGACAACAAAGTTTACCAAGTGACTTGAACTTCTACAAATCATAACACGAGTCAGCCACGGCCAGAGTACCCAATCACAGTGCACATCTACTATGCCTGACCTTGCAGGTATAAAAAAAGGTAAACAAACTGGTGGCTTGGCATGGCTATTGTGCGCAATGCATTGACAAAGTTGGAATGTGCCACTGACCATGACCACAAAGTTTACCAAGTGACTTTAACTTCTACGAATCATAACACGAGTCAGCCACGGTCAGAGTGTCCAATCACAGTGCANAAAAAAACTGGTGGCTTGGCATGGCTATTGTGCGCAATGCATTGACAAAGTTGGAATGTGCCACTGACCATGACCACAAAGTTTACCAAGTGACTTTAACTTCTACGAATCATATCATGAGTCAGCCACGGTCGGAGTGTCCAATCACAGTGCAGATGTACTAGGCATGATCTTGCAGGTGCAAACAAGGTAGAATACTGGTGGCTTGGTGTGGCTATTGTGCGCAATGCCTTGACAAAGTTGGCATGTTCAACTAACCATGACCACAAAGTTTACCAAGTGACTTTAACTTCTACGAATCATAACATGAGTCAGCCACGGTCAGAGTACCCAATTGCAGTGCACATCTAATATGCATGACCTTGCAGGTATAAAAAAAGAAACAAACCGGTGGCTTGGCACGGCTTTTGTGCGCAATGCCTTGACAAAGTTGTTATGTGCCACTGACAAGGACCATAGCGTTTACCAAGTGACTTTAACTTCTACGAATCATAACACAAGTCAGCCACGGTCAGAGTGTCCAATCACAGTGCAGATGTACTAGGCATGATCTTGCGGGTGCAAACAAGGTAGAATACTGGTGGCTCGGTGTGGTCATTGTGCGCAATGCATTGACAAAGTTGGCATGTGCCACTGACCATAACCACAGAGTTTACCAATTGACTTCAACTTGTACGAATCATAACACGAGTCAGCCACGGTCAGAGTACCCAATCACAGTGCAGATGTACTAGGCATGATCTCGCAGGTGCAAACAAGGTAAAATACGGTGTCTCGGTGTGGCTATTGTGCGCAATGCCTTCACAAAGTTGGCATGTGCCACTAACCATGACCACAAAGTTTACCAAGTGACTTTAACTTCTACGATTCATAACACGAGTCAGCCATGGTCAGAGTACCCAATCATAGTGCACATCTAATATGAATGACCTTGCAGGTATACACAAGGTAAAAATCCGGTGGCTTGGCATGGCTATTGTGCGCAACGCCTTGACAAAGTTGGCATGTGCCACTGACCATGACCACAACGTTTACCAAGTGACTTTAACTTCTACGAATCATAACACGAGTAAGCCACGGTCATAGTATCCAAACACAGTGCAGATGTACTAGGCATGATCTTGCATGTGTAAACAAGGTATAATACTGGTGGCTCGGTGTGGCCATTGTGCGTAATGCCTTGACAAAGTTGGCATGTGCCACTGACCATGACCACAAAGTTTACCAAGTGACGTTAACTTATACGAATCATAACACGCGTCAGCCACTGTCAGAGTACCCAATCACAGTGCACATCTAATATGCATGACTTTGCAGGTATAAACAAGGTAAAGAACCGGTGGCTTGGAATGGCTATTGTGCGCAATGCCTTGACAGAGTTGGCATGTGCCACTGACGATGACCACAATGTTTACCAAGTGACTTTAACTTCTACGAATCATAACACGAGTCAACCACGGTCAGAGTGTCCAATCACAGTGCAGATGTACTAGGCATGATCTTGCAGGTGCAAACAAGGTAAAATACTGGTGGCTCGGTGTGGCCATTGTGCGTAATGCCCTGACAAAGTTGGCATGTGCCACTGACCATGACCACAAAGTTTACCAAGTGACTTTAACTTCTACGAATCATAACACAAGTCAGCCACGGTCAGAGTACCCAATCACAGTGCACATCTAATATGCATGACATTGCAGGTATAAACAAGGTAAAAAACCGGTGGCTTGGCATGGCTATTGTGCACAATGCCTTGACAAAGCTGGCATGTGCCACTGATCATGACCACAAAGGTGACCAAATGACTTTAACTTCTACAAATCATCACACAAGTCATCCACGGTCAGAGTGTCCAATCACAGTGCAGATGTAATAGGCATGATCTTGCAGGTGCAAACAAGGGAGAATACTGGTGGCTTGGTGTGGCTATTGTATGCAATGCCTTGACAAAGCTGGCATGTGCCACTGATCATGACCACAAAGGTGACCAAATGACTTTAACTTCTACGAATCATCACACAAGTCATCCACGGTCAGAGTGTCCAATCACAGTGCACATCTAATATGCATGACCTTGCAGGTATAAACAAGGTAAAAAACCGGTGGCTTGGTATGGCTATTGTGCGCAATGCCTTGACAAAGCTGGCATGTGCCACTGATCATGACCACAAAGGTGACCAAATGACTTTAACTTCTACGAATCATCACACAAGTCATCCACGGTCAGAGTGTCCAATCACAGTGCACATCTAATATGCATGACCTTGCAGGTATAAACAAGGTAAAAAACCGGTGGCTTGGTATGGCTATTGTGCGCAATGCCTTGACAAAGCTGGCATGTGCCACTGATCATGACCACAAAGGTGACCAAATGACTTTAACTTCTACGAATCATCACACAAGTCATCCACGGTCAGAGTGTCCAATCACAGTGCACATCTAATATGCATGACCTTGCAGGTATAAACAAGGTAAAAAACCGGTGGCTTGGTATGGCTATTGTGCGCAATGCCTTGACAAAGCTGGCATGTGCCACTGATCATGACCACAAAGGTGACCAAATGACTTTAACTTCTACGAATCATCACACAAGTCATCCACGGTCAGAGTGTCCAATCACAGTGCACATCTAATATGCATGACCTTGCAGGTATAAACAAGGTAAAAAACCGGTGGCTTGGTATGGCTATTGTGCGCAATGCCTTGACAAAGCTGGCATGTGCCACTGATCATGACCACAAAGGTGACCAAATGACTTTAACTTCTACGAATCATCACACAAGTCATCCACGGTCAGAGTGTCCAATCACAGTGCACATCTAATATGCATGACCTTGCAGGTATAAACAAGGTAAAAAACCGGTGGCTTGGTATGGCTATTGTGCGCAATGCCTTGACAAAGCTGGCATGTGCCACTGATCATGACCACAAAGGTGACCAAATGACTTTAACTTCTACGAATCATCACACAAGTCATCCACGGTCAGAGTGTCCAATCACAGTGCACATCTAATATGCATGACCTTGCAGGTATAAACAAGGTAAAAAACCGGTGGCTTGGTATGGCTATTGTGCACAATGCCTTGACAAATTTGGCATGTGCCACTGACCATAACCACAAAGTTTACCAAGTGACTTAAACTTCTATGAATCATAACACGAGTCAGCCATGGTCAGAGTGTCCAATCACATGGCAGATGTACTAGGAATGATCTTGTAGGTGCAAACAAGGTAGAATACTGGTGGCTCGGTGTGGCAATTGTGCGCAGTGCCTTGACAAAGTTGGCATGTGCCACTGACCATGACCACAATGTTTACCAAGTGATTTGAACTTCGATGAATTGTAACACGAGTCAGCTCTGGTCAGAGTACCCAATCACAGTGCAGAAGTACTATGCATGACCTTGCAGGTATGAACAAGGTAAAAAACCAGTGGCTTGACATGGCTATTGTGCGCAATGCCTTGACAAAGTTGGCATGTGCCACTGACCATGACCACAATGTTTACCAAGTGACTTTAACTTCTATGAAGCATAACACGAGTCAGCCACGGTCAGAGTGTCCAATCACAGTGCAGATATACTGGGCATGACCTTGTAGGTACAAACAAGGTAGAGTACTGGTGGCTTGGCGTGGCTATCGTGCGCAGTGCCTTGACAAAATTGGCATGTGCAACTGACTATGACCACAAATGTATCCAAGTGACTTTTTCTTCTGTTGATCATAATACGAGTCATCCACGGTCAGAGTGTCCAATCACAGTGCAGATGTACTAGGCATGATCGTATAGGTTCAAGCAAGGTAGAATACTGGTGGCTCGGTGTAGCTATTGTGCGCAATTCCTTGACAAAGCTGGCATGTGCCACTGACCATGACCACAAAGTTTACCAAGTACCGTAAACGGCTATGAATCATAACACGAGTCAGCCACGGTCAGAGTGTCCAATACAGTGCAGATGTATTGGGAATGACCAATACATCTGAACTGTGATTGGACACTCCGACCGTGGCTGACTCGTGTTATGATCCATAGAAGTAAAAGTCACTTGGAAACATTTCTGTTCATGGTCAGTGGCACATGCTAACTTTGTCAAGGCATTGCGCACAATAGCCACACCGAGCAACCCGTGTTCTACCTTGTCTATACCTGTAAGCTCATGCCCAATATATCTGCACTGTGATTGGACACTCCGACCGTGGGTGACTCATGTTATGATTCATACCCGCTTAAGGTACTTGGTAAACTTTGTGGTCATGGTCAGTGGCACATGCCAACTTTGTCAAGGAATTGCGTACAATAGCCATGCCAAGCCACTGGTTTAATACCTTGTTTATACCTGCAAGGTCATGCATATTAGATGTACACTGTGATTGGACACTCTGACCATGGCTGACTCGTGTTATGAATCGTAGAAGTTAAAGTCAATAGGTAAACTTTGTGGTCATGGTCAGTGGCACATGCCAACTTTATGAAGGCATTGCGCATAATAGCCACACCGAGCCACCAGTTTTCCACCTTGTTTGAACCTGCAAGATCTTGCCAAGTATATATGCACTTTGATCGGACACTCTGACTGTGACGGACTCGTGTTATGATTCGTAGAAGTTAAAGTCACTTGGTAACCTTTGTGGTCATGGTCAATGGCACATGCCAACATTGTCAAGGCATTGTGCACAATAGCCACACCAAGCCACTAGAATTCTACCTTGTTATAACCAGCACGATCATGCATAGTACATCTGCACTGTGATTGGACACTATGACTGGGCTGACTAGTGTTATGATCAATAGAATTAAAATTCACTTGGATACATTTGTGGTCATGGTCAGTGGCACATGCCAACTTTGTCAAGGCATTGCGCACAATAACCACACCGAGCCACCAGTGTTCTACCTTGTTTATACCTGCAAGGTCATGCCCAGTATATCTGCATTGTGTTTGGACACTCTGACCGTGGCTGACTCGTGTTATGATTCATAGCTGTTTAAGGTACTTGTGTCATAATACACTCACAATATCACAAATCTGCCCCAACTGAGACTCATACTCCACAAGTGCCCCTCCGCGGCAAAGCAAGGGCATACGAATCTTGGACACCAAAAACCTCTGTCGGTGACCAGCTCATGCCCGCGACGATGGCTATACACAATAACTGGTTCGGAGTTTCCCTGGCCGACACTTCACAAACGGCCGGTTGCTCGATAACGGTCATCCAGAACCAGCGCTCCGGACTTCGCTCCGCGCTCACGTGGCGGAGAAGCACTCTCTCGCCCACGTACCAAAAACAGGCATAGCTGAACAACAGCGGCGCACAACTCCAGGACTACGTGCCTCCACGACGTCCCGCATCTCTCTTGTTCGTGCCGAGCCGCAAAGCGGCTCCGCACCCTGCCTCCATGGCAGAAGCAGCCAAGCGGCTGCGGCACCACTTAGGCTATTGCCCCCCATAGTAGAGACTAGGACTGGTACTTAAGTAGTTCAATCCTCCTTGTTTTTTTTGCCTCTGTTATCAGCTATCTGCTCAAATCAGTTGAGCTTGCCTCGTCTTCCGCTACGCCTGCCATCACGTCTGTGGCCTCACTGTGTCATCTCTTCGTCCACCTTCACAGCTCAGGCACTTGCATCCCTTGTTACCTTCATTCGCTTTCACCAGCTTTGCCCTTTGTCGCTCCTTTGCTTTACCCAATCTCACCCACATTGCCTCGTCAAGGCGCCTTTGTACGTCCGCGCCCGTACTGTCAGTATTTTGACGTGGAGAGAATACAACACGGGAAGGCTCGTGGCGCTGCTTGGCACAAGTTATGAGTTGAGCAGGTTGGCAGTAACAAGTTCTGGAGATGAGCGATGCGAGACAGGCAGTTGACCGAGGATCGACACGATAATCGTCCGAGAGTGATGGAAGGAAATGATTGATTGACGGAATAGTGGAAGCAAGAGTACATTGATCTAAGCTACTTAAAGTAGTGCTGCTTGGGCTTCGCTAGGACCTCTGTGATGTGGAAGCGCTAAATCGTGTGATTGGACACTCTGACCGTGGCTGACTCATGTTATGATTTGTAGCCGTTTAAGGTACTTGGTAAAATCTGTGGTCATGGTCAGTGGCACATGCCACCTTTGTCAAGGCATTGCGCACAATAGCCACACCAAGCCACCAGTATTCTACCTTGTTTATACCTACAAGGTCATGCATATTAGCAGTGCGCTGTGATTGGGCACTCAGACCATGGCTGACTCGTGTTACGATTCATAGAAGTTAAAGTCACTTGGTAAACTTTGTGGTTATGGTCAGTGGCACATGCCAACTTTGTCAAGGCATTGCGCACAATAGCCACACCAAGCCACCAGTATTCTACATTAGTTGAACCTGCAAGATCCTGCCCAGTACATCTGCATTGTGATTGGACACTCTGACCGTGGCTGACTCGTGTTATGGTCAAAAAAAGCAAATGTGAATTGGATACATTTGTGGTCGTGGTCAGTGGCACATGCCAACTTTGTCAAGGCATTGCGCACAATAGCCACACCAAGCCACCAGTATTCTACCTTGTTTATACCTGCAAGGCCATGCCTAGTATATCTACACTGTGATTGGACACTCTGACCATGGCTGACTCGTGTTATGATTCATAGCCGTTTAAGGTACTTGGTAAGCTTTGTGGTCATGGTCAGTGACACATGCCAACTTTGTCAAGGCATTGCGCACACTAGCCAGACCGAACCACCAGTATTATACCTTGTTTGCACCTGCAAGATCATGCCTAGTACATCTGCACTGTGATTGGACACTCTGACCGTGGCTGACTTGAGTTATGATCAGTAGAAGTAAAAGTCACTTAGATACATTTATGGTCATGGTCAGTGGACATGCAAACTTTGTCAAGATATTGCGCAGAATAGTCACACCAAGCCACCAGTATTCTACCTTGATTGTACCTCCAAGGTCATGCCCAGTATATCTGCACTGTGATTGGAGACTCTGACCGTGGCTGACTCGTGTTAAGATTCATAGCCATTTAAGGGAGTTGGTAGACTTTGTGGTCATGGTCAGTGGCACGTGCCAACTTTGTCAAGGCATTGCGCACAATAGCCAAACCGAGCCACCAATATTCCACCTTGTTTATACCTGCAAGGTCATGCCCAGTATATCGGCACTGTGATTGGACACTCTGCTTGTGGCTGACTCGTGTTATGACTCGTAGCCGTTTAAGGTACTTGGTAAACTTTGTTGTCATGGTCAGTGGCACATGCCAACTTTGTCAAGGCATTGCGCACAATAGCCACACCGAGCCACCAGTATTCCACCTTGTTTATACCTGAAAGGTCATGCCCAGTATATCTGCACTGTGATTGGACACTCTGCTTGTGGCTGACTCGTGTTATGACTCGTAGCCGTTTAAGGTACTTGGTAAACTTTGTGGTCATTGTCAGTGGCACATGCCACCTTTGTCAAGGCATTGCGCACAATAGCCGTGCCAAGCCACCGGTTTTTTACCTTTTTTATACCTGCAATGTCATGCCTAGTACATCTGCACTGTGATTTGACGGCTATAAATTATAACACGAGTCAGCCACGGTCAGAGTGTCCAATCACAGTGCAGATATACCGGGCATGACCTTACAGGTATACACAAGGTAAAAAACCGGTGTCTTGGCACGGCTATTGTGCGCAATGCCTTGACAAAGTTGGCATGTGCCACTGACCATGACCACAAAGTTTACCAAGTGACTTTAACTTCTACGAATTGTAACACAAGCCAGCCACATTCAGAGTGCCCAATCACAGTGCATATCTAATATGCATGACATTGCAGGTATAAAAAAGGTAAAAAACCGGTGGCTTGGCACGGCTATGGTGCGCAATACCTTGACAAAGTTGGCATGTACCATTGACCATGACCACACTGTTTACCAAGTACCTTAAACGGCTATGAATCATAACTCGCGTCACCCACGGTCAGAGTGTCAAATCACAGTGCAGATGTACTAGGCATGATCTTGAAGGTGCAAAGAAGGTAGAATACTGGTGGCTCGGTGTGGCTATTGTGCGCAATGCCCTGACAAAGTTGGCATGTGCCACTGACCATAATCACAAAGTTTACCAAGTGACTTCAACTTATACGAATCGTAACACGAGTCAGCCACGGTCAGAGTGCCCAATCATAGTACACGTCTAATATGCATGACCTTGCTGATACAAACAAGGTAAAAAACTGGTGGCTTGGCACAGCTATTGTGCGCAATGCCTTGACAAAGTTGGCATGTGCCACTGACCACTACCACAAGGTTTACCAAGTAGATTAAACGGCTTTGAATTATAAAATGAGTCAGCCACGGTCAGAGGGTCCAATCACAGTGCAGATATACTGGGCATGACCTCACAGGTATAACCCAGGTAGAATGCTGGTGGCTTGGTGTGGCTATTGTGCGCAATGCCTTGATAAATTGGCATGTGCCACCGACCATGACCACAAAGTTTACCAAGTGACGTTTACCTCTACTGATCATAACACGAGGCAGCCACAGTCAGAGGGCCCAATCACAGTTCAGATGTACTAGGCATGACCTTGCAGGTATAAACAAGGTAAGAATCCGGTGGATTGACATGGCTATTGTGCGCAATGCCTTGACCAAGTTGGCATGTGCCACTTACCATGACCATAAAGTTTACCAAGTACCTTAAACGGCTATGAATCATAACACGAGTCAGCCACGGGCAGATTGTCCAATCACAATGAAGATATAATGGGCATGACCTTGCAGGTATGAACAAGGTATAATACTGGTGGCTCGGTGTGGCTATTGTGTGCAATGCCTTGACAAAGTTGGAATGTGCCACTGACCATGACCATAAATGTATCCAAGTGACTTCTACATCTATTGATCATAACACAAGTCAGCCACGGTCAGAGTGTCCAATCGCACTGCAGATGTACTATACATGATCTTGAAGGTTCAAACAAGGTAGAATGCTGGTGGCTCGGAATGGCTACTGTGCGCAATGCCTTGACAATGTTGGCATGTGCCACTGACCATAACCACAAAGTTTACCAAGTGACTTTAACTTCTACGAATCTTAATACAAGTCAGCCACGGTCAGAGTCTCCAATCACAGTGCAGATATACTGGGCATGACCTTGCAGGTATACACAAGGTAAAAAACCGGTTGCTTGGCACGGCTATTGTGCGCAATGCCTTGAGAAAGTTGGCATGTGCCACTGACCATAACCACAAAGTTTACCAAGTGACTTTAACTTCTACGAATCTTAATACAAGTCAGCCACGGTCAGAGTCTCCAATCACAGTGCAGATATACTGGGCATGACCTTGCAGGTATACACAAGGTAAAAAACCGGTTGCTTGGCACGGCTATTGTGCGCAATGCCTTGAGAAAGTTGGCATGTGCCACTGACCATAACCACAAAGTTTACCAAGTGACTTTAACTTCTACGAATCTTAATACAAGTCAGCCACGGTCAGAGTCTCCAATCACAGTGCAGATATACTGGGCATGACCTTGCAGGTATACACAAGGTAAAAAACCGGTTGCTTGGCACGGCTATTGTGCGCAATGCCTTGAGAAAGTTGGCATGTGCCACTGACCATAACCACAAAGTTTACCAAGTGACTTTAACTTCTACGAATCTTAATACAAGTCAGCCACGGTCAGAGTCTCCAATCACAGTGCAGATATACTGGGCATGACCTTGCAGGTATACACAAGGTAAAAAACCGGTTGCTTGGCACGGCTATTGTGCGCAATGCCTTGAGAAAGTTGGCATGTGCCACTGACCATAACCACAAAGTTTACCAAGTGACTTTAACTTCTACGAATCTTAATACAAGTCAGCCACGGTCAGAGTCTCCAATCACAGTGCAGATATACTGGGCATGACCTTGCAGGTATACACAAGGTAAAAAACCGGTTGCTTGGCACGGCTATTGTGCGCAATGCCTTGAGAAAGTTGGCATGTGCCACTGACCATAACCACAAAGTTTACCAAGTGACTTTAACTTCTACGAATCTTAATACAAGTCAGCCACGGTCAGAGTGCCCAATCACAGTGCACATCTAATATGCATGACCTTGCTGGTATACACAAGGTAAAAAACCGGTTGCTTGGCACGGCTATTGTGCGCAATGCCTTGACAAAGTTGGCATGTGCCACTGACCATGACCACAAAGTTTACCAAGTGACCTTAACTTCTACGATTCGTAACACGAGTCAGCCACACTCAGAGTGCCCAATCACAGTGCACATCTAATGTGCATGACCTTGCAGGTATGAAGAAGGTAAAAAACCAGTGTCTTGGCACGGCTATTGTGCGCAATGCCTTGACAAAGTTGGTAGGAGCCAATGACCATGACCACACTGTTTACCAAGTACCTTAAACGGCTATGAATCATAACACGCGTCACCCACGGTCAGAGTGTCCAATCACAGTGCAGATGTAC
The DNA here is from genome assembly GCA_023375785.1 of Penium margaritaceum. Taxonomy (NCBI): domain Eukaryota; kingdom Viridiplantae; phylum Streptophyta; class Zygnematophyceae; order Desmidiales; family Peniaceae; genus Penium; species Penium margaritaceum. The sequence goes on from SZWC01010103.1 coordinate 56,410, forward strand.
TAGGCATGATCTTGAAGGGGCAAACAAGGTAGAATATTGGTGGCTCGGTGTGGCTATTGTGCGCAATGCCTTGACAAAGTTGGCATGCGCCACTGACCATGATCACAAAGTTTACCAAGTGACTTTAACTTCTACGAATTGTAACACGAGTAAGCCACGATCAGAGTGTCCAATCATAGTACACATCTAATATACATGACCTTTCTTGTATAAACAAGGTAAAACACCGGTGGATTGGCATGGCTATTGTGCGCAATGCCTTGACAAAGTTGGCAAGTGCCACTGACCATGACCACAAGGTTTACCAAGTACATTAAACGGATATGAATTATAACACGTGTCAGCCACGGTCAGAGTGTCCAATCACAGTGCAGATATACTAGGCATGACCTCACAGGTATAAACAAGTTTGAATACTGGTGGCTCGGTGTGGCTATCGTGCGCAATGCCTTGACAAAGTTGGCATGTGCCACTGACCATGACCACAAAGTTTACCAAGTGTCTTCAACTTCTACGAATCGTAACACAATTCAGCCATGGTCAGAGTGCCCAATCACAGTGCACATCTAACATGCATGATCGTGCAGGTATAAACAAGGTAAAAAACCGGTGGCTTGGCACGGTATTGTGCACAATGCATTGACAAAGTTCGCATAAGCCACTGACCATGACCACAAAGTTTACCAAGTGACTTTAACTTATACGAATCGTAACACGAGTCAGCTACATTCAGAGTGCCCAATCACAGTGCACATCCAATATGCATGACCTTGCAGGTATAAACAAGGTAAAAGACCGGTGGCTTGGCACGACTATTGTGCGCAATGCCTTGACAAAGTTGGCATGTGCCACTGACCATGACCACAAAGTTTACCAAGTACCTTAAACAGCTATGAGTCATAACACGAGTCAGCCACGATCAGAGTGTATACTCTCAGTGCAGATATACTGGGCATGACATTACAGGTATAAACAAGGTAGAATACTGGTAGCTCGGTGTGGCTATTGTGTGCAATGCCTTGACAAAGTTGGCATGTGCCACTGACCACGACCACAAGTGTATCCAAGTGACATTTGCTTCTATTGATCATAACATGAGTCAGCCACGATCAGAGTGTCCAATCACAGTGCACATGTACGAGGCATGATCTTGCAGGTGCAAACAAGATATAATATTGGTGGCTCGGTGTAGCTATTGTGCGCAACGCCTTGACAAAGATGGCATGTGCCACAGACCATGACCACAAAGTTTACCAAGTGACTTTAACTTCTACGAATCGTAACACGAGTCAGCCTCGGTCATAGTGCCCAATCACAGTACACATCTAATATGCATGACCGTGAAGGTATACACAAGTTAAAAAACCAGTGTCTTGGCACGGCTATTGTGCGCAATGCCTTGACAAAGTTGGCATGTGCCACTGACCATGACCACAAAGTTTACCAAGTACCTTAAACGACTATGAATCAAAACATGAGTCAACCACAGTCAGAGTGTCCAATCACAGTGCACATATACTGGGCATGACCTTGCACGTATAAGCTATAATGCAAGTGGCTCGGTGTGGCTATTGTGCGCAATGCCTTGACAAAGTTGGCATGTGCCACTGACCATGACCAGAAAGTTTACCAAGTACCTTAAACGGCTATGAATCATAACACGCGTCACCCACGGTCAGAGTGTCCAATCACAGTGCAGATGTATTAGGCATGATCTTGCAGGTGCAAACAAGGTAAAACACCTGTGCCTTGGTGTGGCTAGTGTGCGCAATGCCTTGACAAATTGGCATGTGCCACTGACCATGACCACAAAGTGTACCAAGTACCTTAAACGGCTATGAATCAAAACATGAGTCAACCACAGTCAGAGTGTCCAATCACAGTGCACATATACTGGGCATGACCTTGCACGTATAAGCTATAATGCAAGTGGCTCGGTGTGGCTATTGTGCGCAATGCCTTGACAAAGTTGGCATGTGCCACTGACCATGACCACAAAGTTTACCAAGTGACTTTAACTTCTACGAATCTTAATACAAGTCAGCCACGGTCAGAGTGCCCAATCACAGTGCACATCTAATGTGCATGACCTTACAGGTATACACAAGGTACAAAACCCGTGGCTTGGCACGGCTATTGTGGGCAATACCTTGACAAAGTTGGCATGTGCCACTGACCATGACCACAAAGTTTACCAAGTGACTTTGACTTCTACGAATTGTAACACGAGTCAGCCACATTCAGAGTGCACGATCACAGTGCACATCTAATATGCATGACCTTGCATGTATATAGAAGGTAAAAAACCGTTGGCTTGGCACGGCTATTGTGCGCAGTGCCTTGACAAAGTTGGCATGTGCCACTGACCATGACCACATTGTTTACCAAGTACCTTAAACGGCTATGAATCACGACACGCGTCACCCACGGTCAGAGTGTCCAATCACAGTGCAGATGTACTAGGCATGATCTTGAAGGTGCAAAAAAGGTGGAATACAGGTGGCTCGGTGTGGCTACTGTGCGCAATGCCTTGACAAAGTTGGCATGTGCCACTGACCATGATCACAAAGTTTACGAAGTGACTTTAACCTCTACGAATTGTAACACAAGTCAGCCACGGTCAGAGTGCCCAATCATAGTACACATGTAATATGCATGACCTTGCTGGAATAAACAAGGTAAAAAACCGGTGGCTTGGCATGACTATTGTGCGCAATGCCTTGACAAAGTTGGCATGTGCCACTGACCATGACCACAAAGTTTACCAAGTACATTAAACGGCTATGAATTATAACACGAGTCAGCCACGGTCAGAGTGTCCAATCACAATGTACATATACTGGGCATGACCTAACAGGTATAAACAAGGTAGAATACTGGTGGTTCGGTGTGGCTATTGTGCGCAATGCCTTGACAAACTGGCATGTGCCACTGACAATGACCACAAATTTTACCATGTGACTTTAACTTCTACGAATCGTAACACACGTCACCCACTGTCAGAGTGCACAATCACAGTGCCCATCTAATATGCATGACCTTACAGGTATACACAAGGTAAAAAACCGGTGTCTTGGCACGGCTATTTTGCGCAATGCCCTGACAAAGTTGGCATGTGCCACTGACCATGACCACAAAGCTTACCAAGTGACTTTAACTTCTACGAATCGTAACACGAGCCAGCCACATTCAGAGTGCCCAATCACAGTGCATATCTAATATGCATGACCTTGCAGGTATAAAAAAGGTAAAAAACCGGTGGCTTGGCACGGCTATTGTGCGCAATACCTTGACAAAGTTGGCATGTACCATTGACCATGACCACACTGTTTACCAAGTACCTTAAACGGCTATGAATCATAACACGCGTCACCCACGGTCAGAGTGTCAAATCACATTGCAGATGTACTAGGCATGATCTTGAAGGTGCAAAGAAGGTAGAATACTGGTGGCTCGGTGTGGCTATTGTGCGCAATGCCCTGACAAAGTTGGCATGTGCCACTGACCATAATCACAAAGTTTACCAAGTGACTTCAACTTATAGGAATCGTAACACGAGTCAGCCACGGTCAGAGTGCCCAATCATAGTACACGTCTAATATGCATGACCTTGCTGATACAAACAAGGTAAAAACCTGGTGGCTTGGCACAGCTATTGTGCGCAATGCCTTGACAAAGTTGGCATGTGCCACTGACCACTACCACAAGGTTTACCAAGTAGATTAAACGGCTTTGAATTATAAAACGAGTCAGCCACGGTCAGAGGGTCCAATCACAGTGCAGATATACTGGGCATGACCTCACAGGTATAACCCAGGTAGAATGCTGGTGGCTTGGTGTGGCTATTGTGCGCAATGCCTTGATGAATTGGCATGTGCCACCGACCATGACCACAAAGTTTACCAAGTGACGTTTACCTCTACTGATCATAACACGAGTCAGCCACAGTCAGAGGGCCCAATCACAGTTCAGATGTACTAGGCATGACCTTGCAGGTATAAACAAGGTAAGAATCCGGTGGATTGCCATGGCTATTGTGCGCAATGCCTTGACCAAGTTGGCATGTGCCACTTACCATGACCATAAAGTTTACCAAGTACCTTAAACGGCTATGAATCATAACACGAGTCAGCCACGGGCAGATTGTCCAATCACAGTGAAGATATAATGGGCATGACCTTGCAGGTATGAACAAGGTATAATACTGGTGGCTCGGTGTGGCTATTGTGTGCAATGCCTTGACAAAGTTGGCATGTGCCACTGACCATGACCA
>SZWC01010103.1:61418-73666 GCA_023375785.1 Penium margaritaceum
ACTTATACGAATCGTAACACGAGTCAGCCATGGTCAGAGTGCCCAATCACAGTGAAGATCTAACATGCATGACCTTGCAGGTATAAACAAGGTAAAAAACTGGTGGCTTGGCACGGGTATTGTGCGTAATGCCTTGACAAAGTTGGCATGTGCCAATTTTCATGACCACAATGTTTACCAAGTGACTTTAACTTCTACGAATCGAAACACGGGTCAGCCACATTTAAAGTGCCTAATCACATTGAACATCTAATATGCATTGCCTTTCAGTTATAAACATGGTAAAAGACCGGTGGCTTGGTAGGACTATTGTGCGCAATGCCTTATCAAAGTTGGCATGTGCCACTGACCATGATCACAAAGCTTACCAAGTACCTTAAATGGCTATGAATCATAACACGAGTCAGCCACGGTCAGAGTGTCTAATCTCAGTACAGATATACTGGGTATGACCTTACAGGTATAAACAAGGTAGAATACTGGTGGCTCGGTGTGGCTGTTGTGTGCAATACCTTGACAAAGTTGGCATGTGCCACTGACCATGACCACAAGTGTATCCAAGTGACTTTTACTTTTATTGATCATAACATGAGTCAGCCACAATCAGAGTGTCGAATCACAGTGCAGATGTACTAGGCATGATCTTACAGGTGCAAACAAGATGGAATACGGGTGGCTCGGTGTGGCTGTTGTGCGCAATGCCTTGACAAAGTTGGCATGTTCCACTGACCATTACCACAGGGTTTACCAAGTGAATTTAACTTTTACGAATCGTAACACGAGTCAGCCATAGTCAGAATCCCCAATCACAGTGCACATCTAATATGCATAACCTTGCAGGTATAAACTAGTTAATAAAACCAGTGGCTTGGCACGGCTATTGTGCGCAATGCCTTGACAAAGTTGGCATGTGCCACTGACAATGACCACAAAGTTTACCAAGTACCTTAAACGGCTATGAATCATAAGACGAGTCAGGCACGGTCACAGTGTTCAATCACATTGCAGATGAACTGGGCATGATCTGGCACGTGTAAGCTATAATACAAGTGGCTCGGTGTGGCTATTGTACGCAATCGCTTGACAAAGTTGGCATGTGCCACTGACCACGACGACAAATGTATCGAAGTGAGTTTTACTTCTATTGATCACAACACGAGTCAGCCACGGTCAGAGTGCCCAATCACAGTGCAGATGCAATAGGCAGGATCTTGTAGGTGCAAACAAGGTAGAATACTGGTGGCTCGGTGTGGCTATTGTGCGCAATGCCTTGACAAGGTTGGCATGTGCCACTGACCATGACCACAAAGTTTACCAAGTGACATTAACTTCTAGGAATTGTAACACGAGTCAGCCAAAGTCAGAGTGCCCAACCACAGTTCAGATGTACTAGGCATGACCTTACAGGTATAGACAAGGTAAAATTCCGGTGGCTTGACACAGCTTTTGTGCACAATGCCTTGACCAAGTTGGCATGTGCCACTTACCATGACCACAAAGTTTACCAAGTAACTTAAAGGGCTATGAATCATAACACGAGTCAGCCACGGACAGAGTGCCCATTCACAGGGAAGATATAGTGGGCATGACCTTGCAGGTATGAACAAGGTAGAATACTGGTGGCTCGGTGTGGCCATTGCGCGCAATGCCTTGACAAAGTTTGCATGTGCCACTGACCATGACCATAAATGTATCCAAGTGGCTTTTACATCTATTGATCATAACACAAGTCAGCCACGGTCAGAGTGTCCAATCACATTGCAGTTGTACTAGGCATGATCTTGAAGGTTCAAACAAGGTAGAACACCGGTGGCTTGGAATGGATATTGTGCGTAATGCCTTGACGATGTTGGCATGTGCCACTGACCATGACAACAAAGTTTACCAAGTGACTTTACCTTCTACGAATCGTAACACGAGTCAACCACGGTCATAGTGCCCAATCACAGTGTACATCTAATATGCATGACCTTGCAGGTATAAACAAGGTAAAAACCGGTGGCTTGGCACGGCCATTGTGCGCAATGCCTTGACAAAGTTGGCATGTGCCAATGACCATGACCAGAACGTTTACCAGGTGACTTTAACGTCTACGACCCGTAACACGAGTCAGCCACAGTGAGAGTGCCCAATCACAGTTCAAATGTACTAGGCATGACCTTGCAGGTATAGACAGGGTAAAATACCGGTGACTTGGCACGGCTATTGTGCGCAATGCCTTGACAAAGTTGGCATGTGCCAGTGACCATGATCACAAAGTTTACCAAGTACCTTAAACAGCTATGACTCATAACACGATTCAGCCACGGTCGGAGTGTCCAATGACAGTGCAGATGTACTAGGCATGCTCTTACAGGTACAAACAAGGTGGAATACTGGTGGCTCGGTGTGGCTAATGTGCGCAATACCATGACAAAGTTGGCATGTGCCAGTGACCATGACGACAGATGTATCGAAGTGACTTTTACTTCAATTGATCATAACACGAGCCAGCCACGGTCAGAGTGTCCAATCAAAGTGCAGATGTACTAGGCATGATCTTGCATGTACAAACAAGGAAGAATACTGGTGTCTCGGTTTGGCTATTGTGCGCAATGACTTGACAAAGTTGGCATGTGCCTCTGACCATGACCACACAGTTTATCAAATGATGTTAACTTCTAGGAATCCTAACACGAGTCAGCCACAGTCAGAGTGCCCAATCACAATGCACATCTAATATGCATGACCTTACAGGTATACACAGGGTAGAACCCGGTAGCTTGGCACGGCTATTATGGGCAATGCCTTGACAAAGTTGGCATGTGCCACTGACCATGAACACAATGTTTACCAAGTGGCTTTAGCTTCTACGAATCGTAACACGAGTCAGCCACATTCAGAGTGCCCAATCACAGTGCACATCTAATAAGCATGACCTTGCAGGTATAAACAAGGTAACATACCGGTGGCTTGGCCCGGCTATTGTGCGCAATGCCTTCACAAAGCTTGCATGTGCCACTGACCATGACCACAACGTTTACCAAGTGCCTTAAACGGCTATGAATCATAACACGCGTCACCCACGGTCAAAGTGTCCAATCACAGTGCAGAGGTACCGGGAATGATCTTGCAGGTTCAAACAAGGTAGAATACTGGTGGCTCGGAATGGCTTTTGTGCGCAATGCCTTGACACTGTTGGCATGTGCCACTGACCATGACCAGAAAGTTTACCAAGTGACATTAACTTATACGAATCGTAACACGAGTCAACCACGGTCAGAGTGCCCAATCACAGTGCACATCTAATATTCATGACTTTGGAGGTATAAACAAGGTAAAAAAGTGGTGTCTTGGCATGCCTATTGTGCGCAATGCCTTGACCAAGTTGGCATGTGCCACTGACCATGACCACAAAGTATACCAAATGACTTTATTTTCTACAAATCGTAACACGTGTCAGCTAGGGTCAGAGTGCCCAATCACAGTTCAGATGTACTAGGCATGACCTTACAGGAATAAACAAGGTAAAAAACCGGTGGCTTGGCACGACTATTGTGCGCAATGCCTTGACAAAGTTGGCACGTGCCACTGACCATGACCACAAAGTCTACTAAGTACGTTAAACGGCTATGACTCATAACACGAGTCATCCACGGTCAGAGTGTCCAATCACAGTGCAGATGTCCTAGGCATGATGTTACAGGTACAAACAAGGTAGAATACTGGTGGCTTGGTGTGGCTATTGTGCGCAATGCCTTGACAAAGTCGGCATGTGCCACTGACCATGACCACAAATGTATCCAAGTGACTTTTACTTTTTATTGATCATAACACGAGTCAGCCACGGTCAGAGTGACCACTCACATTGCAGATGTACAAGGCATGATCTTTCAGGTACAAACAAGGTAGAATACTGGTGTCTCGGTGTGGCTATTTTGTGCAATGACTTGACAAAGTTGGAATGTGCCACTGACCATGACCACATAGTTTACCAAGTGACCTTAACTTCTACGAATCGTAACACAAGTCAACCATGGTCAAAGTGCCCAGTCACAGTGCACATCTAATTTGCATGACCTTACAGGTATACACAATGTAAAAAACCAGTGGCTCGGAATGGCTTTTGTGCGCAATGCCTTGACACTGTTGGCATGTGCCACTGACCATGACCAGAAAGTTTACCAAGTGACATTAACTTATACGCATCGTAACACGAGTCAACCACGGTCAGAGTGCCCAATCACAGTGCACATCTAATATGCATGACTTTGCAGGTATAAACAAGGTAAAAAAGTGGTGTCGTGGCACGCCTATTGTGCGCAATGCCTTGACCGAGTTGGCATGTGCCACTGACCATGACCACAAAGTATACCAAGTGACTTTATTTTCTACAAATCGTAATACGTGTCAGCTAGGGTCAGAGTGCCCAATCACAGTTCAGATGTACTAGGCATGACCTTACAGGAATAAACAAGGGAAAAAACCGGTGGCTTGGCACGACTTTTGTGCGCAATGCCTTGACAAAGTTGGCACGTGCCACTGACTATGACCACAAAGTCTACTAAGTACCTTAAACGGCTATGACTCATAACACGAGTCATCCACGGTCAGAGTGTCCAATCACAGTGCAGATGTCCTAGGCATGATGTTACAGGTACAAACAAGGTAGAATACTGGTGGCTTGGTGTGGCTATTGTGCGCAATGCCTTGACAAAGTCGGCATGTGCCACTGACCATGACCACAAATGTATCCAAGTGACTTTTACTTTTTATTGACCATAACACGAGTCAGCCACGGTCAGAGTGACCAATCACATTGCAGATGAACAAGGCATGATCTTGCAGGTACAAGCAAGGTAGAATACTGGTGTCTCGGTGTGGCTATTTTGTGCAATGACTTGACAAAGTTGGAATGTGCCACTGACCATGACCACATAGTTTACCAAGTGACCTTAACTTCTAGGAATCGTAACACAAGTCAACCATGGTCAAAGTGCCCAGTCACAGTGCACATCTAATTTTCATGACCTTACAGGTATACAAAATGTAAAAAACCGGTGGCTTGGCACGGCTATTGTGCGCAATGCCTTGACAAAGCTGGCATGTGCCACTGACCATGACCACAAAGTTTACCAAGTGACTTTAACTTCTACGAATCGTAACACGAGTCAGCCACATTCAGAGTGCCCAAGCATAGTGCACATCTAATATGCATGACCTTGCAGGTATAAAGAAGGTAAAAAACCGGTGGCTTGGCACGGCTATTATGCGCAATGTCTTGACAAAGTTGGCATGTGCCACTGACCATGACCACAAAGTTTACCAAGTGACTTTAACTTCTACGAATCGTAACACGAGTCAGCCACATTCAGAGTGCCCAAGCATAGTGCACATCTAATATGCATGACCTTGCAGGTATAAAGAAGGTAAAAAACCGGTGGCTTGGCACGGCTATTATGCGCAATGTCTTGACAAAGTTGGCATGTGCCACTGACCATGACCACACAGTTTACCAAGTACCTTAAACGGCTACGAATCATAACACGCGTCACCCACGGTCAGAGTGTCCAACCACTGTGCAGATGTACTAGGCATGATCTTGAAGCTGCAAACAAGGTAGAATACTGGTGGCTCGGTGTAGCTATTATGCGGAATGCCTTGCCAAAGTTGGCATGTGCCACTGACCATGACCACAAAGAATACCAAGTGACTTTATTTACTACAAATCGTAACACGTGTCAGCTACAGTCAGAGTGCCCAATCACAGTGCACATCTAATATACATGACCTTGCTGGTATAAACAAAGTATAAAACCGGTGGCTTGGCACGGCGTTTGTGCGCAATGCCTTGAAAAAGTTGGCATGTGCCACTGACCATGACCACAAAGATTACCAAGTGACTTTAACTTCTACGAATCGTAACACGAGTCAGCCACATTCAGAGTGCCCAATCACAGTGCACATGTAATATGTAAAATGCATGACCTTGCAGGTATAAAAAAGGTAAAAAACCGGTGGCTTGGCACGGCTATTGTGCGCAATGCCTTGGCAAAGTTGGCATGTGCCACTGACCATTACCACACTGTTTACCAAGTACCTTCAACGGCTATGAATCATAACACGCGTCACCCATGGTCAGAGTGTCCAATCACAGTGCAGATGTACTAGGCATGATCTTGAAGGTGCAAACAAGGTAGAATACCGGTGGCTCGGTGTGGCTATTGTGCGCAATGCCATGACAAAGTTGGCATGTGCCACTGACCATGACAAAAAATGTATCCAAGTGACTTTTACTTCTATTGAGCATAACACGAGTCAGCCATGGTCAGAGTGCCAATCACAGTGCAGATGTACTAGACATGATGTTGCAGGGACAAACAAGGTAGAATACTGGTGTCTCGGTTTGGCTATTGTGCGCAATGACTTGACAAAGTTGGCATGTGCCACTGACAATGACCACAGAGTTTACCAAGTGAATTTAACTTCTACAAATCGTAACACGAGTCAGCCACGGTCAGTGTGCCCAATAACAGTGCACATCTAATATGCATGACCTTACAGGTATACACAAGGTAAAAAACCGGTAGCTTGGCACGGCTATTGTGCGCAATGCCTTGACAAAGTTGGCATGTGCCACTGACCATGACCACACTGTTTACCAAGTGCCTTAAATGGCTACGAATCATAACACGCGTCACCCACAGTCAGAGTGTCCAATCACAGTGCAGATGTAGTATGCATGATCTTGTAGGTGCAAACTAGGTAGAATACGGGTGGCTCGGTGTGACTATTGTGCGCAATGCCTTGACAACGTTGGCATGTGCCACTGACCATGACCACTAATGTATCCAAGTGACTTTTACATATGTTGATCATAACACGAGTCAGCCACGGTCAGAGTCTCCAATCACAGTGCAGATGAACTAGGCATGATCTTACAGGTTCAAACAAGGTAGAATACTGGTGGCTCGGAATGGCGATTGTGCGCAATGCCTTGACAATGCTGGCATGTGCCACTGACCATGACCACACAGTTTACCAAGTGACTTTAACTTCTACGATCGTAACACGAGTCAACCACGTTCAGAGTGCCCAATCACAGTGCACATGTAATATGCATGACCTTGCAGGTATAAACAAGGTAAAAATTTGGTAGCTTGGCATGCCTATTGTGCGCAATGCCTTGACAACGTTGGCATGTGCCACTGACCATGACCACAAAGTCTACCAAGTGACTTTATCGTCTACAAATCGTAGCACGAGTCAGCTACAGTCAGAGTGCCCAATCACAGTTCAGATGTACTAGGCATGACCGTGAGGAATTAACAAGATAAAGAGCCGGTGGATTGGCTCGACTATTGTGCACAATGCATTGACAAAGTTGGCATGTGCCACTGACCATGACCACAAAGTTTACGAAGTACCTTAAACGGCTATGACTCATAACACGAGTCAGCCACGGTCAGAGTGTCCAATCACAGTGCAGATGTAGTAGGCATGATCTTTCAGGTACAAACAAGGTAGAACACTGGTGGCTCGGTGTGGCTATTGTGCGCAATGCCTTGAGAAAGTTGGCATGTGCCACTGACCATGACCACAAATATATCCAAGTGACTTTTACTTCTATTGATCATAACACGAGTCAGCCATGATCAGAGTGTCCAGTCACAGTGCATATGTACTAAGCATGATCTTACAGGTACAAAGAAGGTAGAATACTGGTGTCTCGGTGTGGCTGTTTTGTGCAATGACTTGACAAAGTTGGCATGTGCCACTGACCATGACCAAAAAGATTACCAAGTGACCTTAACTTATACGAATCGTAACACAAGTCAACCATGGTCAAAGTGCCCAATCACAGTGCACATCTAATATGCATGACCTTAAAGGTATACACAATGCAAAAAACCGGTGGCTTGGCTCGGCTATTGTGCGCAATGCCTTGACAAAGTTGGCCTTTGCCACTGACCATGACCACAAAGTTTACCAAGTGACCTTAACTTCTACGAATCATAACACGATTCAGCCACATTCAGAGTGCCCAATCATAGTGCACATGTAATATGCATGACCTTGCAGGTATAAAGAAGGTAAAAAACTGTTGGCTTGGCACGGCTACTGTGCGCAATGCCTTGACAAAGTTGGCATGTGCCACTGACCGTGACCACACTGTTTACCAAGTACCTTAAACGGCTACGAATCATAACACGCGTCACCCACGGTCAGAGTGACTAATCACTGTGCAGATGTACTAGGCATGATCTTGAAGGTGCAAACAAGGTAGAATACTGGTGGCTCGGTGTGGCTATTGTGCGGAATGCCTTGACAAAGTTGGCATGTGCCACTGACCATGATTACAAAGTTTACCAGGTGACTTTAACTTCTACAAATGGCAAGACGGGTCAACCACGATCAGAGTGCCCAATCATAGTACACATATAATATGCATGACCATGCTGGTATATACAAGGTAAAAAACTGGTGGCTTTGCACGGCTATTGTGCGCAATGCCTTGACAAAGTTGGCATGTGCCACTGACCGTGACCACAAAACTTACCAAGTACATTAAACGGCTATGAACTATAACAGGACTCAACCACGGTCAGAGTGTCCAATCACATTGCATAAAAACTGGGCATGACCTTGCAGGTATTAAAAATGTGGAATACTGGTGGCTCGGTGTGGCTATTGTACGCAATGCCTTGACAAATTGGCATGTGCCACTGACCATGACCACAAAGAGTACCAAGTGACTTTAACTTATACGAATCGTATCACAAGTCAGCCACGGTCAGAGTGCCCAAACACAGTGCACATCTAGTATGCATGACATTGCAGGTATGCACAAGGTAAAAAACCGGTGGCTTAGCACGGCTATTGTGCGCAATGCCTTGACAAAGTTGGCATGTGCCACTGACCATGACCACAAAGTTTACCAAGTGATTTTAACTTCTACGAATCGTAACACGAGCCAGCCACATTCAGAGTGCCCAATCACAGTGCACATCTAATATGCATGACCTTGCAGGTCTAAAGAATGTAAAAAACCGTTGGCTTGGCACAGCTATTGTGCGCAATGCCTTGACAAAGTTGGCATGTGCCACTGACCATGACCACACTGTTTACCAAGTACCTTAAACGGCTATGAATCATAACACGCGTCATCCACGGTCAGAGTGTCCAATCACAGTGCAGATGTACTAGGCATGATCTTGAAGGTACAAAAAAGGTGGAATACTGATGGCTTGGTGTGGATATTGTGCGCAATGCCTTGACAAAGTTGGCATGTGCCACTGACCATGATCACAATGTTTACCAAGTGACTTTAACGTCTACGAATCGTAACACGAGTCAGCCGTGGTCAGAGTGCCCAATCATAGTACACATGTAATATGCGTGACCTTGCTGGTATAAAAAAGGTAAAAAACCGGTGGCTTGGCATGACTATTGTGCGCAATGCCTTGACAAAAATGGCATGTGCCACTGACCATGACCACAAAGTTTACCAAGTACATTAAACGGCTATGGATTACAACACGAGTCAGCCACGGTCAGAGTGTCCAATCACAGTGTAGATATACTGGGCATGAACTTACAGGTATAAACAAGGTAGAATACTGGTGGTTCCGTGTGGCTATTGTGCGCAATGCCTTGACAAATTGGCATGTGCCACTGACCATGACCACAAAGTTTACCATGTGACTTTAACATCTACGAATCGTAACACAAGTCAGCCACGGTCAGAGTGCCCAATCACAATGCACATCTAATATGCATGACCTTACAGGTATACACAAGGTAAAAACCGGTGGCTTGGCACGGCTATTGTGCGCAATGCATTGACAAAGTTGGCATGTGCCACTGACCATGACCACAAAGTTTACCAAGTGAATTTAACTTCTATGAATCGTAACACGATTCAGCCACATTCAGAGTGCCCAATCACATGCACATCTAATATGCATGACCTTGCAGGTATAAAGAAGGGAAAAAACCATTGGCTTGGCACGGCTTTTGTGCGCAATGCCTTGACAAGGTTGGCATGTGCCAATGACCATGACCACACTGTTTACCAAGGACCTTAAACGGCTATGAATCACAACACGCGTCACCCACGGTCAGAGTGTCCAATCACAGTGCAGATGTACTAGGCACGATCTTGAAGGTGCAAAAAATGTAGAATACTGGTGCCTCGGTGTGGCTATTGTGCGCAATGCCTTGACAAAGCTGGCATTTGCCACTGACCATGATCACAAAGTTTACCAAGTAACTTTAACTTCTACAAATCGTAACACGAGTCAGCCACATTCAGAGTGCACAATCACAGTGCACATCTAATATGCATGACCTTGCAGGTATAAAGAAGGTAATTACCCGTTGGCTTGGCACGGCTATTGTGCGCAATGCCTTGACAAAGTTGGCATTTGCCACTGACCATGACCACACTGTTTATCAAGTACCTTAAACGGCTATGAATCATAACACGCGTCACCCACGGTCAGAGTGTCCAATCACAGTGCAGATGTACCAGGCATGATCTTGAAGGTGCAAAAAAGGTGGAATACTGGTGGCTCGGTGTGGCTATTGTGCGCAGTGCCTTGACAACGTTGGCATGTGCCACTGACCATGATCACACAGTTTACCAAGTGACTTTAACTTCCAGGAATCGTAACACGAGTCAGCCACGGTCAGAGTTCCAAATCATAGTACACATGTAATATGCATAACCTTGCTGGTTTAACCAAGGTAAGAGCCCGGTGGCTTGGCATGACTATTGTGCGCAATGCCTTGACAAAGTTGGCATGTGCCACTGACCATGACCACAAAGTTTACCAAGTCCATTAAACGGCTATGAATTATAACACGAGTCAGCCACGGTCAGAGTGTCCAATCACAGTGCAGATATACTGGGCATGACCTTACAGGTATAAACAAGGTAGAATAGTGGTGGTTTTGTGTGGCTATTGTGCGTAATGCCTTGACAAATTGGCATGTGCCACTGACCATGACCACAAAGTTTACCATGTGACTTTAACTTCTACGAATCGTAACACAAGTCAGCCACTGTCAGAGTGCCCAATCACAGTGCACATCTAACATGCATGACCTTACAGGAATACACAAGGTAAAAACCCGGTAGCTTGGCATGGCTATTGTGCGCAATGCCTTCACAAAGTTGGCATGTGCCGCTGACCATGACCACAAAGTTTACCAGGTGACTTAAACTTCTACGAATCGTAACACGAGCCAGCCATATTCAGAGTGCCCAATCACAGTGCACATCTAATATGCATGACCTTGCAGGTATAAAGAAGGTAAAAAACCGGTGGCTTGGCACGGCTATTGTGCGCAATACCTTGACAAAGTTGGCATGTGCCACTGAGCATGACAACACTGTTTACCAAGTACCTTACACGGATATGAATCATAACACGCGTCACCTGCAGTCAGAGTGTCCAATCACAGTGCAGATGTACTAGGCATGATCTTGAAGGTGCAAAAAAGGTAGAATACTGGTGGCTCGGTGTGGCTGTTGTGCGCAATGCCTTGACAAAGTTTGCATGTGCCACTGACCATGATCACAAAGTTTACCAATTGACTTTAACTTCTACGAAACGTAACACGAGTCAGCCACAGTCAGAGTGCCCAATCATAGTACACATCTAATATGCATGACCTTGCTGGTATAAACAAGGTAACAAGCTGGTGGCTTGGCACGGCTATTGTGCGCAATGCCTTGACAAAGTTGGCATGTGCCACTGACTATGACCTTAAAGTTTACCAAGTGACTTAACTTCTACGAATTGTAACACGAGTCAGCCACATTCAGAGTGCCCCATCACAGTGCACATCGAATATGCATGACCTTGCACGTATAAAAAAGGTAAAAAACAGGTGGCTTGGTACGGCTATTGTGCGCAATGCCTTGACAAAGTTGGCATGTGCCAATGACCATGACCACACTGTTTACCAAGTACCTTAAACGGCTACAAATCGTAATACGCGTCACCCACGGTCAGAGTGTCCAATCACAGTGCAGATGTACTAGGCATCATTGTGAAGGTTCA
This sequence comes from Penium margaritaceum, assembly GCA_023375785.1. Lineage (NCBI taxonomy): Eukaryota > Viridiplantae > Streptophyta > Zygnematophyceae > Desmidiales > Peniaceae > Penium > Penium margaritaceum. Next base: position 73,469 of record SZWC01010103.1, read on the forward strand.
AACAAGGTAGAATACTGGTGGCTTGGTGTGGCTATTGTGCGCAATGCCTTGACAAACATGGCATGTGCCACTGACCATGATCACAAAGTTTACCAAGTGACTTTAACTTCTACGAATTGTAAGACGAGTCAGCCACGGTCAGAGTTCCCAATCATAGTACACATCTAATATGCATGACCTTGCTGGTATAAACACGGT